>APFE031608581.1:59362-114056 GCA_000404065.3 Pinus taeda
ATATACATCAAATGAATTTGAACAATATCTTCGCCAACATGGGATTAAACATCAAACAAATGTGCCTTATAATCCCCAACAGAATGGTGTAGCTGAAAGAATGAATAGAACAATATTGAATATGGTACGATCCATGCTTTTTTTCAAAAATGTAAAGATAATGTTTTGGGCTGATGCTGTTCTATGTGCTGCATATATAAAGAATAGATGTCCATCTAGTGCTATAAGAAACAAGACTCCTTATGAATTGTGGTATGGACATGTTCCTTCGGTAAAACATCTCAGGATTTTTGGTTCACCTGTTATGCTTTGATACCAAAGGTACATAGAAACAAACTTGGTGCTAGAAGTCGTAAGTGTATTTTCTTGGGGTATTCAAATACCTCCAAAGCATACCGCCTCTATGATGAAGAAAAAAAAAAGTTTGTTATATCTAGAGATGTAATTTTTCTTGAATTATCCAAAACTGACAATGTTGTTGAGCGGCAACTTGATCGCTTGGATAGATTCGCAAAAGCAAAATCATTTCAAGAATTTGATAATCAGATTCCACATCTTGAAGGGGGGATTCCTATGCTAGATCAACATGTGGAATCTTCTTCTGAAGAACACTCCCCCCCGCATGAAACTCCAACATCGGATGATGCTTTAAGTGATGTGATTGATAGAATTGGGAAACTCAATCTTGATTCAGTCCCAACACAACCAACGGAGCAGCCTAGACCATCTGAAAAAGGTCCCCCAAAGTGGCTGACGAAGACACTTGAAAGTGTTCATCCTGATGAGGTTGGAAAGACAAGAACTAGAAATTTAAACCGGCAAAATGGAGGTGATATGGATGACTCTAATTCACCTGTTGATATGGATGTTTCTTATGATTGTGAATTGAACTTGTCTACAGATTTTGAACCAACTTCCTTCAAAGAAGCTGCTTCTCATGATGAATGGAAAGAAGCAATGCAAAAGGAGTAGATGCCTCATAAAGAACGGCAACTTGGAAGCTGGTTGATCCTCCATTGGAACCAACCAATGGCTGCAAGTGGGTCTACAAGAACAAGTATAAAGCTGATGGCTCACTTGACAAGCACAAAGCTAGGCTTGTGGCAAAAGGTTTTGCACAGAAGGAAGGGGTCGATTATGAGGAGATCTTTTCCCCCACAACAAAATGGGCTACCATCCAGACACTTTGCTCTCGCAGCTCAAAACGGTTGGAAAGTCCACCAAATGGATGTAAAAACTACTTTCTTAAATGGAGATATAAAAGAGAATGTTTTTATGTCCCAGCCTGAAAGATTTGCTGTGAAAGGACATTAACATAAAGTATGCAAATTGGTGAAGTCCTTATATGGCCTCAAACAAGCACCGCGAGCCTGGTACGAAAAACTAACTGAGCATCTTCTAAAACTCAATTTCAAACATTATGATCTTGATGATGCAACTTTATTTGTCAAGAAAATTGGCAAAACAGTTGTATATCTTGTGGTATATGTAGATGATCTTTTGATGACAGGGAACAATGAAAGCTACATTGCATCCATAAAGAAGGAATTGGGGAAAGGTTTTGAAATGACTGATTTGGGCTATGTTCATTACTATCTTGGTATTGAAGTAACTCAACATCCGAAGTCCATATTTCTTTCTCAAAGAAGTACATTGGAGATTTGTTGAATAGGTTTGGAATGATAGAATGAAATCCTCTTACTACTCCAATGGAAAAAAACTTAAAGCTCACATCTATTGAAGGAAAAGAATTTGAGGATGCAACAAAGTATAGACAACTTGTAGGAAGTTTCAACTACCTAACTACTACCAGACCAGACATTTCATTTGTTGTTGGAATCCTCTCCAGGTTTATGCAAAAGCCTTGTGAAGGACATTCGTCTGCTGCAAAAAGAGTTCTAAGGTACTTGAAGGGAACTCAAGACTTTGGAATCAAGTATACACAGGTGGACGACTTCAATTTGAATCTTGATTGGATACTCTGATTTAGACTTCGATGGAGACAAAGAAACTAGGGTATCAACTTCAGGATATGCTATGAGTCTTGGATTAGGAGCTGTCTCCTAGAGATCACGCGAACAATTAGTTCCAGCAGATTCCACAACAGAAGCAGAATACGTGGCAGCAGCTGAAGCAACAAAAGAAATTGTCTGGCTCAGGAAAATTCTTGAAGATTTGCAGGTAAAACAAGTACAATCAACTCCACTCATGATTGACAACACCTCTGCAATAAAGTTGGCCAAGAACCCAAAGTTCCATGATCGTACAAAGCACATCAATACTAAATATCATCTGATCCGACATCATGTTGAGGCCAAAACAATCCATCTCCGTCATTGTTCCACAAATGAGCAAAATGCAGACATCTTCACCAAAGCGCTTGGAAGAGAAAAGCTTGAACGATTCAGAATGATGCTTGGACTCACCAACATCCCTTCAGATTAAGGGGGGGAATGTTTACACCTAATCTTCATGATTGGGGGAATTAGTGTAAATAAATAAATTAGGAATGTGAACAGTCATCAAGAGATGAACTGAACAATCACTCCTATTGTATATAACAATAGCCTACCTATGGAATAATAGATGAATCAGTTTTACTGCCTTTGGAGAGTTACTGCCTGGCCTGACATTAATGACAATGTAGCTCCTTTGCAAAATTGCTCCAAGCTTTTTAAGGAAACCTCCAGAAGACTTGATGTGATGTAAGGAATAGTAACAATGAAAGTATTATATAATGGAGGTTATGGGATTTCTTTATTGCTTCTTGAATGTGGAATTAAAATTAAAAATAGAAAAAAATAGTATATAGTTTATATTATGATCATACACTAACTTTTGTTAAATGTGGGATAAAAAATATAATATAAATTATAGAAATTAACTTAATTATCTAGTAAATGTTAAATATTTAAGTAAAATATTTATTTTAATTTTGAAGGAATGTGTTAAAAGAAAATTTGGAAATTTTGAATGGAAAGTAAGGTCAAAATTTTCAAGGAAAAATTTTAGTAGAATGTTTTCAAATAAATTCTAGAAGGAAATTTGGAGGGAAATATTTCAAAGGAAATTTTTGGAGAGGAAATTTTCAGCAAAAGAAATTGGAGGGGTAATTTTCATTCTTTAAGTTATAAATTGTCATTAGGAGATAGTGCATTTGTATAATTCAACATCTTCTATATGAAAGTCATGGATTCTTCTGATAGTGAAGTTTCTCTTTCTTGAGCATCAACATCTTCGTCACGTAACAACTCTATTCATATTGATGAATATAACAAGGATTATTTCACTATGAATAGAGATTCAAATTTTCCACTTAATTCTAATCCTAAGGACTATGAGAGCGGCACTAATGAAAGGCAAGATGAAGAATTTGCAGTAAATAAAGAGTAAAATTTTCCACTTAGTCCTAATCCTAAGGACTATAAGAGAAGTAGTGATGAAGGGAAGGATGAATCATTTTTAGTATATAGAGAATCTCATTTTACACTTAGTCCTAATCCTAATGACTATGAGAGTAGCAGTGACGAAGGGCGGGATGAAGAATTTATAGTAAATAGAGAGTCACATTTTCCACTTAGTCTTAATCCTAAGGACTATGAGAGCGGTAGTGACGAAGGGTAGGATGAAGAATTTCCAGTAAATAGAGAGTCAAATTTTCCACTTAGTCCTAATTCTAGTGACTATGAGGGAATGACTAACGAAGAGTAGGGAGAAAATGATGAAGAATATCCTCCAATTCAGTATTTCAAAAGCACAAATGATGGTATTGAATAATTTCCTGCAGGTGAGGATGGTAATGAATATTTTCCAAGCAATGATGGTGATGAATTTCCTAACTACATTCAAAATGATCATAGTGAAGATAAGATCCCTCCTAAAGATGATGAAAATGTGTTTAGAGAGGATGATGAAATGATGGATATGTTACCAACAAATATTGTATCTAGGAGTAGGAGTAGACCTTTTCGTATCAATCCAAGATATTCCAATTAAACAATGGGTAGGACAGAATATCTAATGAGAAGAAGTTCTATCAGTAATCTGATTTCAAGTCAATGTTGTCAAAAGGATTGCTTGAAACATATGGATTTCAAGTTTGCATTAGAGAAAATGAAGAGATATTTGCCAATGAATAAAGGCATGAAAAAATCATATTTAGTGGGGTGCATGCAATCTACATTGTCGGGTTATGATTATCTTATTGGTTCTTTATTGCTTTGTATAAAGGCTTTCAAAATGTTTCATTCAATTGGTAATTTTTGATTGTCAAGAATCCAAGAAAAATTGGAAAAATATCTCACATTTTATTCAAAAGTATGTCATAAAAGATATTTTGGGCCCATAGAAAATACTACAATTTCATGGATGCAAGACTTATTTTCAAAGCATGGAGAGTGTATTCCCAATAGATACACAACACATATTCTATATAATTTCTCAAGACGAAAAATCTACAACTTATACAAAGAATATGCAAAAGGTGTTGAAGGAGATGGTAATTTTATTACATATCCATCAGGAGAATTTGAGGTCTAAAATGGGCCTCCTAAGGAATTATAAAATAACAGTGGAAATAATAAAATAAGGTTATATTACATCATCAAATTTTAGAAGGAAGAAAAGAAAAAACTATTTCTTCAACTCGTATTTTCAACTTATCTCCCTATGGGTTTACTCAAATTTCGAGCGGTAACGCTCGTTGGATGCAGAATTTAATTCCTCATCCAAATATTACCCATGTTATATACTTTAGATGGACCCTAGTACATGAAAAATGAGAAATATTAAAAATGTGATTGCAATCATGTTTTTTCATGTATTTCTCATTTTTCGTGTAGCAAGGTCCATCGAAATTATGCAACATGGGTACTACTTGAATGAGGAATTAAGTTTTGTATCCAATGAGTACATCTGCTCGAAATTTGACTAGAACCTTAGGGAGATAAGTTGATAAAGTAGTTTTATTATTTTAATATTTTTTTAAAATTTTACTTTTTTACCCCAAAAATGATGAATCATCCCCCATGGTTGACATCATCATCTTGAATCCTATTGGTTCTTATAAAGTTTATTTTGGTTGTACATTTTTCTTATGAGGCCCATTTTAGACCTCAAAATTTATATAATGAATATTTTGTGAGGATACAGAGGAAAGAATTCAACAATGTTTGTATTCCTAAGAAGACAAGGATGGGGGTATGCAGTACATGTGCTTCTCTTAAATAAAAAAGGGATAAATTTCAAGGCGTGGAAAGAGGTAAACATTCATAACATTCTTTTTAAAAATTGTATAGTTATCAACTATGAAAATGTATTTATTAATAGGTTTTTTATGTTATGTGCAGATTCCATTGTCAAAGCACTTCGAGAGCATCACAATTAGCAAACAAGTGAAAGGGAAAAGTTGTATAAACATCAAAAGAAGCATTACGATAATTAAAATAAATATTTGGGTTTGATAATTGATGGTATGGACCAGAAGAAAACACTTCTACCACATTTTGTCCGCACACCAAAAAATTTATAGGACGAAAAATTTCTTTTGTTTCACTTGGTCCATTGTATGGTCTTTAATGGGAAAATTTCGTCAAGGGTTTACTTCACAACTCCAAATATTCATAATAATGCAAATATGACAATAACTATAATTCATGATGTGATCTTTCATTGGTATGGTAATCTTCCAGAATTTTAGTATCTGCAATTAGACAACACTTGTCGTGAAAACAAAAATCAGATTCTTTTTGGATATCTAAATATGCTTGTTGAATTGGGAATTTTTCAGAAGGTAAAGGTTGGTTTCCTTCTTGATGGGCACACTCATGACCATATTGATTAGATGTTTAGTCATTTTTTGGTAACATTGAGGAGGAAGGATGTTGGGAGCTTGCCATCATTAATTGAATGTATTAAAAAATCATACATTCCAAAGCCTATTTTTCATGTGTTGGAAGAAAATAGTGACATGTGAAGGTTTATTATGGGATCGTATGGTGAGGAGAAATGTATTGAACAGCTTAATGACATGATGCAGGAGCATCTAGACCTAGCCAGCAATGTGATGGAGTGGTCACATGTTGTGGCTAATGAAAGGTTGGAGGAAGAATTGGTTAATTAAATTTGTATTAATTACAAATAAATATAAGTAGTTAAGAGTGGCCTAATTCTGAATAAAAATGGGAATGAATGGCAAATGATCCTCCCTGCGTGGAGATCAAGCCAAGGAGTCTACCTTGTTATCTTAGGATAGGATTTGGATTCTAAATGTGTAATTTATTCCTCCAATTGTGTAGGAGATGGTTAGCTTAGCATATATGTGTTTCCTTTGTTTTTTGAAGGGGAGATGCGAGAGGTGAGACAGAGAGAGGGAGAGAAGACCTGAGGCATTTGTAAGCCTACGAATAGCATTGGAGGAAAAAGGCCACAATTTAGATTAATCGGGCGAGAGAGGCAGAGAATCCCAATATATTATATATATATATATATATATAATATATATATATATATATATATATATATATATATATATATATATATATATATATATGTATGTATATGTATGTATATGTATGTATATGTATGTATATGTATATAGTTTTGAATTTATTTTTACAGAGAATTGATTGGAGTGATAGAATTGTGTGATTGAATGCATTTCTTTTGGTACAGAGGGCTTTACCTGTGTGATTAGGCCAAGGGAAAAGCTCTATTATTGATTCTATGAATAATCAGGGTGAATGCATAATCACATAACCGGGTTGTGGAGGCTTGAATGCTTGTTTTTCTATCTATATTCTAACGCTCTTAATGTTGGCATGTGTTTTCATATATTTTAATGGAGCTCTGGTGTTAAGGGATCAATTGGTGAACACCTTCCATCGTTTTGGGTTCGCAGGCGGAAAAACCCGGAAACACTAAGTATTGGGCAAAAAACACAGTCGGAATGAAGATTCTGGACATCAAATCATTTAGATGGGAGTTCTAAAGTTATCAGGTTCGTAGAACCCAAACCACACAGCCTTTTTGTTTATTTATTATATCGCTGAAAGCCCTTACACGGGAAAATCACACTAACACTTAGCAAGTTCATTGAAGCGGATTTGACATATTATATATGGGAGTTTTGGGCCATATCGGGTCCGGCATATGTAGGTCGCATCGCGCAGTTGTATCGTCACCGGTAAAGGCTTGTCCCCATACCCTTTGTGATTGTGATTGCCGACGTAAATCGCATCAGCACATCAGAGTGAGAGTTGTATATTGTAAAGCGGGCTACTACCATCGTCGATAGCGATTAAGCTTTATCGCATCAGACCTCCACCGAAGACTAGCGCAATAGAGTGAATCACTAGAACCCTGATCGCCAATATTGTGATCTAATCTAAGCCGCCCGATCAGCCAGACCTAGATCCACGACAAAAGCACATATAACTGTGTAAAAAGGGGAAAAAATCTTGGTTTCGGCAGTTGAGGAGTCTTTCGGTCCCGAAAGGGGAAAGCATGGTTCTAAGCCTTTTCCGAAGGCTTTTCACTTCCAATATGAAAAGGCATAATTATCAAAGGAATAGGGGTGTTCGTTCGGGTGATTGAATGGATCATTTTTTATCCATTTGGGATTTCAAGGCGGAAAGCACATAAATGCTTCCAATGCATATATACGTGGGTAGGAAGATATATAATTTAATAAGGGCCATTAAGGGGAATTTAAGCCCCAATAAGGTATATTGGTTGTACAGCCTCAAAGTTGCATCCTTTTTGGTATCAGAGCAGGAAAAGGAAGAAATTTCATGCGAAGAGATGTTTTCTTATGAAGATTTAAGACTACAAAGGTATGGAAATAGCAGCATGTTGAATGAATGAAGTTTGGTACCAGATTAAAGCAGTGAAACTGTAGAAGAACTTTTGGAAAGTTCTTAGAGATTGTAGTAGAACTTGCATATGCAAGGGATAGAGGAAATCCATTGAAAACACAGGTGACAGCATAAGAAAGTGTGAATACTTCAGCACAATAGAACAAGAGAAGTTGTGAGAGAAGAACCATATGTGTTCTTAAAAGTAGAGCAGGGAAAGCACTCAGAAGTGGCAGTGAACTTGAAGAATCCAACAAGAGATCGGACAGTGAGGACAGCCGAAGTGTTCTCAAGAGAGAGTGAGAGATTTTAGAAGCCTAGAAGGAGAAAAGGTGTTGCTCAAGAGAAGGTTCCAGATAGAGGACCGTTCTTACCAAAAGACTGAGTGAGGAGAGCTTAGTGAGGTAAGATCGTAGTAAGGAGGACTTGCTGTTGTAGAGGCTTGTTGCAGAGAAGTGAGGAGCTCATGAATAGAGAGGAGAAGAAGATGACTACAGGTAGTCATAGTAGAGGTTCAGAAAGAAGCCATGGCAGAAGGAAAGATGCCAAATCAAATGGCATGAGGATGAGTCAAGAAGAGTTTGACAGAGGGAAAGATGAGTTAGATTTCCAGATTCGAATATTGATGGAGATGCTGCAGAGATATGATGAAGACCAGAAGCATGGTTGGAACATGAGGAAAAGAGTAAAGTGGGAGAGGCTATGAGAAAAGAGAAATCAGCAAGTGAAGTTAGAGATAGCAGAAGAATTGAGAAAGATTGAGCAGATATTGAGTGCTCAAGAGGAATCAGAGGAACTCAGAGAAGCAGAAGCAGAAATAGAAGTTTCCATTTGTAGACTAGAACAAGGTGAAATGTTGGGTGAAGAGGATAATGATAGATCATCTGAAGATCTCATGGACTATTGGCATAGTTCAGAACAATTCGAAGATATGTTGACAAGAGAAGCATATGAGGCAATGAAGCCTTGTGATTTTAATTCTCATAGTTTGTGTATGTTTGCAGGATATGCAGAGGACGATGGACAGTCTAGTCAAACTGTCATGAGTAGGAATGAAGCTCCTGAGGTGACGTATGATGGAGAATCCCTTTTAGAGGAAGAAGGTGCTAATCTATTGCAGCAGAAGGAGTTCATAGATGAAATTCTATTTGGTTTGAAACAGTCAGATGAGGTTGATATAGACCAAAAGTCTAATGACAATGCCACACTGGTAGTACAAGAAGGTAAACCAATGAATTTGTTTAATGGAATTGATGAAAGATGCTTGCAATATGATAGTGTAGAAAACAGGACAACTTAGGAGGATTACCAGGAAAAGAATGAATCTGAGAATGGAAATTGTGATGAACTGCTGGAGAGATTTCACAAGGAAATAGAATTCTTGGAGAGACTGCTCAAGGAACCTAAAGGAGAAATGAAGCTTGCAAAACCTGATGGAGAAAAGGGTGTGGAAGACAGCATTAATAAATATGATGTTGAAATCAGAGAAATTGAGCAAAGATTATTTGAAGGTGAGCTGAAAGATCAGGAGCAGCAAGAAAGTTATGTCCTCAGAGACATGAAGGAGATAGAAGTATTAAACCAACAAAATGAAGATGGAAGGAACCAGCAGTTTGAAAGGGATGATCAGCTACATGAGAATGAATTTGAGGAAGACATTAGATTGCAGTAGTATAGCAACGGGCAACGGAATGAAGAACCAGAGATTAGTCTGGCAGTACAAAGAAAAACAAGTGAAGGCAAAAGATACATATGGAGAATGAAGAAAAGAGTCAAGTGGAAGCTACTGCAATAGAGGTGGAATGGCAAGATGATGAATGAGTTTAGGGAACTTGAACAAATTCATATTGATTTGTTAAAGAAGGAAAGACTCAGAGAAATGGAGTCACAACAAGAAGGATCTGTTGAAATCCAAAAGATCTATGATGGAGGATAGGTGCTTGAAGCATCAAAAGAAGATGAAAGGTATTGTATTTTGAAAACTGAAAAATTGTTGTGTGTTTGCAGGTCATATAGACTTGAGGAAAGACAAGCAGTTATTGGAAACTGTTATATTAATAGATGAAGAGATGACTACTCATAGTCAAATGCAGAATAAGGAGGGAAGTTACAGCCAAGTGCAGGAAGATGTCTAGTCAGATGACATTCAAAGGATAAGTCAAAAGGAGGATAGCAAAAGAATTATTGAAATCAAATGATACACTGAGGTAAGGAAACTATTTAGTGTTGTCATAAGTGAAGGAAACTCACATAATCATGTGTTGCAGAGGGAGGAGCAGTTGTTAAACATAGCTGCAGTAAACTATGTAGATATTAAACAGTCATTGGAGATCATTGAGCTTGAAGGAAGCCAGAGTAAAGAAGGATTAAAGACAGATATTGCAGACAATGCAGCTAGTGAAGATTGTGCAGAACTTTTGAAAGAAATTCCAAATGAGATGACATATTTGTGGCATAAGTCAAGTCCTTTGAAGAGGAAGCAAGGTAAAGTATTTGTGTTTAATGAATTGCTTGAATCTGATGAAGATATATATGTCGAAAAAAGGCAATGTGAAGTCAATCTGAACCAAGAAGTTAATTCTGACGAACAGATTAAATAATGAAGGGTGAGATCAGAAATTCTCAGAATGATGAAATGGTGTTGAATCTACAGTATGGGAGTGTTGAACTGGAGATGAGTACAAGAAATAATAGTAACAAAATTACTATTATACCACAAAAATTTATTGATGAAGAAGAGGTTGGAGGTGACATTTCAGGAGTAGACAAGTAAATTTCCATAATCCTTAAGAGTGCAGAAATGAAGTTAATGGAAGAAGAAATATTCCAAGTAGCTAAACAAGCAGGAAGAATTCTGTGTTTTCAAGAAATTTATGCAGTTACAAGTATGCTGGAATTTGAAGTAAGGAATGATGAAGCCATGAATGCAAAACCAGAAGAAGGACCTGGGATTTTTTCAAATAATCAATGGAGAAGGCATTTGTACAATTTCATAAATGTATATGGAAGGTTATTGGCACAGGGATTATGATGTTCTATTTCAAGAACACAATCGGTTGCAGGAGAATAGTATTTAACACGCGAGAAGTGAAGTGGACAAAAAAATGGATGAGTTGTGGAAATCCATACAACAACATTCAAATAAAACAAACATAGGACCAGAGAAGAAAGAAATATTGGCTGGAAGGAATGGTACAGGTGAAGGAAATGGAAAACTGCGAATTAGAGTGAGCAAAACAGCAACAAAATATTTGAAAAGGACAACAGCAAATAGTGGGAGCATAGAAAATGGGGCATTACAGCATAAAAGATGGAGACTTGAGGGACAAAAAACAACAGTAGTAACCAAGGACAAACTACCAACCCAAGTATGGGATCCAGGAGGACACAGATCAAATGTGCATGGTCAAGAGATCATAATTAATTTAAACTTTGGGAGTCTGATGCAGGAGCATCTAGACATAACCAGCGATGTGATGGAGTGGTCACATGTTGTGGACAATGAAAGGTTGGAGGAAGAATTGGTTAATTAAATTTGTATTAATTTCAAATAAATATAAGTAGTTAAGAGTGGCCTAATTCTGAATAGAAATGGGAATAAATGGCAAATGATCCTTCCTGCGTGGAGATCAAGCCAAGTAGTCTAGTTTTTTAGCTTAGGATAGGATTTGGATTCTAAATGTGTAATTTATTCCTCCAATTGTGGAGGAGATGGTTAGCATAGCATATATTTATTTCCTTTGTTTTATGAAGTGGAGATGTGAGAGGTGAGACAGAGAGAGGGAGAGAAGACCCGAGGCATTTGTAAGCCTACGGGCAGCATAGGAGGAAAAAGGCCACAATTTAGATTAATTGGGCCAGAGAGGCAGAGATTTCCAAAATATATATAATATATATATAGATATAATATATATATATATAGTTTTGTATTTATATTTACAAAGAATCAATTGGAGTGATAGAACTGTGTGATTGAATAAATTTCTTTTGGGACAGAGGGCTTTACCTGTGTGATCAAGCCAAGGGCGAAGCTCTCTTTTTATTTCTATGAATAATCAGTGTGAATGCATAATCACATAACCGGGTCGTGGAGGCTTGAATGCTTGTTTTTCTATCTATATTATAATGCTCTTAATGTCAGCCTGTGTTTTCATATATTTTAATGGAGACCTGTTGTTAAGGGATCAATTGGTGGGCGCCTTCCATCGTTTTGGGTTTGCAGGCGAAAAAACCTGGATACACTAAGTATCAGGTGTAAAACACAGTTGGAATGAAGAATCTGAACTTCAAATCATTATAGATGGGAGTTCTAAAATTATCGAGTCCGTAGAACCGAAACCACACCGCCTTTGTGTTTATTTATTATATCAATGAAAGCCCTTACACGGGAAAATCACGCTAACACTTAGCAGGTTCATTGAACCAGATTTGAAATATTATGTATGGGAATTTTGGGCCATATCGGGTCTGGAATATGTAGGTCGCATCGTGCAGTTGTATCAGCACTGGCAAAGGCTTGTTCCCATACCCTTTACGATTGTGATTGCTGACGTAAATCGCATCGGCACATCGGAGCGGGAGTTGTATATTGTAAAGCAGGCTACTAACATCGCCGATAGAGATTAAGCTTTATCACATTGGACCTCCGTTGAAGACTAGCGCGATAGAGTGAATCACGAGAACCCGATCGTTGATATTGCAATCTAATTTGAGCCATTCGATCGGCTAGATCTAGATCCACGGCAAAAGCACATATAACTGTGTAAAAAGGGGAAAAAATCTTGGTTTCGACAATTGAGGAGTATTTCAGTCTCAAAAGGGGAAAGCATGGTTTTAAGCCTTTTCCAAAGGCTTTTCAATTTCGATATGAAAAGGCATAATTATCAAAGGAACAGGGGTGTTCAACGGGGTGACTGAATGGATCATTTTTTATCCATTTGGGATTTTAAGACGGAAAGCACATCAATGCTTCTGATGCATATATATACATGGGTAGGGCCATTAAGGGGAATTTAAGCCCCGATAAGGTATATTGGTTGTGCATCCTTAAATTTGCATCATGACATTAGCTTCCAACATCAATTTTGTATCAAAAAAATTGATGGGAAAACACTTATATGGGGTAAGAAGTATTCAACTGTTATAGAATGGGGGTCATCATCACGTTTTCCATTTTTTAAGTCCATTCCAAATCATCTAATATTTGTATCAAAAATATTATTATTACACTCAGTTGTTGAAATTCATAGTGCATGGAGGCAGAAGAGAGATATAAATTATTTTGAATGCCTGGAAGAAATTAAAAAATCTATTAGATATACATATGAGTACTTTGATGTTGTTTATTATGTTTGGTGAGAGTCTTTTTTCAATAATCAAAGTGATATCATTTCAAGATCAACCATCAAATATATATTTTCAAGACTCCATTTATTTGGTCACAAAATGTGTCAAATGAGCATGAGGAAAGAAACGTTGTTGAACAACAACAATCACAAGGTATTATCAATTCTTCACAATTAGAGGAAAGAGAAATATATATTGTTCCAGAAGATCTCGTGCATAATGTGAAGCCATGGAAGACCTTTACAGGAGTTATGTATGGGATGTTAGGGAGGGTTGCATGATCGCAGTGTTAGCAGATGGAGATTCACATGGCTATCCATTCTGGTTTTCCAATGTTATAAATATCATTAAAGAAAATTAAGATGTTTCAAGTGTTGAAGTACATTGGTATGCCACAAATACACACCCATTCAATGGTGTGTACAAGCCAGAGATGGTAGTTTTAAAAAAATTGACAAAAAGAGAAAAAGAAAGGGTTTACATATAAATCATTGTTTCAAAAACCTCTTAAAATTGGAGGATATAGATATACTTTTTTATGAATTTAATTTAACAAAGAGAGGAAATATTCACTTCAAGATGATAGAGATTCTGAAGAGGTTGCTACCAGAATAAACAATGTTGAGATAGGAGTCTACTGAACCCAGTCGTAGATGTAGAACACTTTTGAAACCTGAAATGGTGGGCATGTATGTTGACTCAGATGGGGCACTAGTTGATGAAAGAGAAGAATTTCGGTCATCTTCATTTGCATCCAGTCATTAATCTAAAGATGTTGTAAACTCTTATGGTGTGCCAAAACATATGAGTGATTTTGAATAATTGTCTAAGACATTTTATGTAAATGATGTTTGCATGGTAACTTGAAATAAACATTTTAACTTGCATATGATCTTACATGAAGTTATAAGTCATTTCTATCTTTGTTGGATTATATGTTTTAATTAAGATGAATTCATTTGTTTAGAATATCCATAATGAAACAATAACTTAGAGAAATAATTTATGTTTCATCCAATCTACAAGAATTGACATTTCGATTAAAAGTAAAAGAAATATTAGAAATTAATGCTGAATTTTTAAATTATACAGTGATATTGTCATGATAGTATTTATTGTTATCATTTGATTAATATCATAGTTTAAAAAAATATTGCAATTTTAATATCTCATTAAAAGGGGATACTTCATTTTTATGGTTGATTTTTATGTTTTTGTTGCAATGGGATAAATTTCCTTAGGCTAATATTTGAAAAAAGTTATACTTTTAGCCTTTAAAATAAAAATTACTCTTGGAATAATGACTCTTTCATTTAGGTGTTCATTTTTAAAGTTTTTTTAGTCATATAATTTGTTCATAATGTCATGGTTGAAATGTGTTGAAAAGTTAAGGTTTTTTAATTCCATGGTTGAACATTTGTCAAAATTTTAAGGTTTCTCTGAGTTATGATATCTTTTCTTTAATGTTATGGTTGAAAACAATTAGAATTTTAGACTTTTTTAAATTCATGATATTTCATCTTTAACGGCATGGATAAAATTTGTTGGAATTTTAACGGTTTCTAAGTTCCATTGTTATATCTTTAACGCCAATGCTAAAAAATGTTGAAATTATACCCCGAAAATATAAATATATATGTGTGTGTGTGTGTGTGTGTGTTATTATATCATCAACACTTTTCATTTTCAGCGTGTTTTTTCATCTTTTTTGCACAAAAAATTTGATTTTTACTACTATTTTTAAAAAGTGTTGAAAATTTACCCTTAAAAAAACATCGTTCCGGAATACACACTTTTCATTTTTGGGTTGTTTTTCATGTTTTTTGGGAACTTTTTGGCTACATTTCCTATTTGAAAGGTTACATTGTTAAAGAGTGCTCCTCCTAATTTTGTGCTTTCTTTCCTGAGATAAAGGATAGATCACTCTCAACTTCTGTCAGACATATTCAAAGGTTTTTTGGGGTAGAGGTTTGGTAAAGATCTTAAAAATCTATTCTTTAATGCCAATATATTCCATATTGACATTTTGCTCAATGACTTGTTCTCTGAGGAAATGATAATTGATAGGAATGTGCTTTGTTGTTGAGTGCATGACAGGATTTCTTGAGATGTTGATTGCACTAGTGTTATCACAAAAATGGCAATTGGTTGATCATATTCCACTTTGATGTTTTGAAAAGTTTGTTTCATCTATAGAATCTGGGTACAATAGTTTCTTGCTATTATGAATTTGGATTTAGTTGTAGAAAGAGAAACTGGTGATTGGTTTTTGCTTGACCAAGACACGATATAATCTCCTACGAAAAATGTACTCCCACTAGTGATTTTTCTATCATCAATGCTAGTTGCCCAATCAACATCTTTGTACATTGTTAATGTGAAATTTGAACTCTTAGGATACCAAAACCCAAAATCAAGTGTGTCCTTCAAGTAACAAAATATCATCTTTACTGCTTGCATATGTGATTTCTTTGATGTTGACTAAAATCTTGCAATCATTTCTATTATTGGCATAATATTTGGTCTTGAAGCTATCAAATATAGTGTACTCCCAATCATAGGCTTGTAAAGAGTTGAATTGACCACAGGGGATTCATCATACTTTACTTAACTTGCATTCGGTAATTATTAAGGTACTAATCGACACATATTCTTCGGTTCCAAATCGCTTGAGTATCTCCTTGATGTATTTGGTTTGGGAAATGAATATTCCTCCATTGGTTCGAGAAACATCTTTTCCAAGGAATAAGGATAATTCTCCAAATATTGACATTTCCTTAGAAAATTCATGACTCATATCATCATTATTGCTTCCAAAAATGAGATCATCTTCATATACAAGTATAATTAATAAGATGTGTTTTTCCATCTTGATGTATAGATTATTGTCATCAACCCCTCTTTTGAAATATTTTTTTTTAAGATAGTGATCCAGCTTGGCATACCAAGCTCTTAGAGTCTGGTTTAACCCATAAATAACTTTCTTCAATTGACACACACAGTCTTTATTTCAGACAAGTTAAAACCTTATGGTTGTTCTATGTAAACTTATTTTAAATATCCATTTAGAAAGGATGATTTATAACCCATTTGATAAGCTTTGAAGCCTCTAGTATACACAAATGCCAAAAATATTAGTATTGCTTCTGATCTAGCAACTGGAGCAAAGGATTCTTCAAATTCAATTCCTTAAATTTTTGCATAGCCCTTACACAAGTCTTGCCTTATTTCTGATCATTTTTCCATCCTCGTTCATTTTTTTCTTTCTGAATACCGACTTAGTCCCAATCATATTTTTGTCTTTTGATTATGGCACAAGTTCCCAGGTTCCATTTTTCTCAATCTAACTCAATTCTTCTTCCATAGCATTTACCCAATGCTTGTCCTTACTATCTTGGAAAATTCCTTTGGAGGCTATGTTGGATAGCAAGGAAAATTTGACTTTTCCTGGTGTATTGGTCATTCTTCTTTGGGTTTTATACCTACATCAACATCTCCAATAATTTGGTTCTTTGGGTGATGTTCTTGCACAAACTTAATAGTCGCCTAAGATAGAGACTGTTATTTTTCTTTTTCTCCTTTTGTAGAAATATCTTCTTGTTACACATAGATAGTATCACCTGAATTCTCATTTTTTTATTCTACTTCTTTCATTGGGCATGCTTCATCTATTATTACATCAATACTTTCCACAACTTTGCACAATCTTTTAGTGTAGCATTTGTAAGCTTTTCTTCTTATTAAGTATCCAAGAAAGACTCCCTTGTCTACTCTATAATCAAATTTTCCCATTTTATAATAATTTATCTTCATGTCACATTTGCTTCCAAAAATTTTAAAATACTTAAATGAAGTTTGACCTGCCTTTCCATAGCTCATATGGTGTCTTATCGTAGTTAGCTCATAGTTGTGCTTTGTTCATGATATAAATTGTTGCAACAACAGCTTCTTTCAAAAACTTATCTAGTAATTTGGCTTCTATCAAAAATTGTTCTTGTTGTTTCTTGCACTGATATGTTCTTTCTTCCTATGACTCCATTCTTTTGTGGATTTCTTGTGACTAAAAGTTGTCTCTCTATTCCATATTTATCATAGAATTTATTACTGTCATTTGAGGTAAATTCACCTACTTTATCTAATGTTAAACATTTGATTATAAGATTTCTTTCATTTTTATGAAGGCCTTGAATGACTTGAAAGTATCTAGTGCTTTTGATTTTTCTTTAAGAAATGAAACCCATACCATTCTCGTATAATAATCAATAAACAACATAAAGTACCTTTCACCTTACAGGGTTGTTGTTCTTCTTCGTCTACATAGATCTATGTGAACAAACTCTAGTGATCTTCATGTCGTGCACTCCCTTGATTTGAAGCTCACTTTTGTTTGTTTCCCATGTTGGCAAGATTTACAAATAATGCTTGCTGGTTTTGATATTTTGGGCATATCTCTCACTGCTTGTGTTCTATTAATTTTTACCAAATTGTCAAAGCTCAAGTGTCCTAGCCTTATATATCCTAACCAACTCTCATTTGTTCTTCCAACGTAGCATTTTTCTCTTAGAATTTCATCAAGAATGCATCATGTCCTCAAGTCCTTATTACTCTTTCCACTAATCTTCTTGAATTTGTCTTCCCGATTTCACAATCTTTAGCACGAAAAGTGAGATCATAACCTTGATCACACATTTAGTTGACACTTAAAATATTATGTTTGAGTCTTACAACATACAAAACATTTTGTGCTTTAGCCCTACTATAACATCCCTGGTCAAAAATCCATGTAATAAAGTTAATAAAGGAAAAATAATAACGAAGGTCATGGGACATGTATTCTAAGCTTAATGTTGGGAAAAAAACATCTTAGTGTGGGTGTTCATTTGGTTTATTATGGCTAAAGGAAATTGGAAAAGGCAAAGACAAATTCTTTGAAAAGGAAAATTGGCATTAATTGACATTTTATTTATGAAAATAATGGAAATTAGGAGAAAAGGAAGGTGAAAGGTCACAGGTTGTATGTGAGGAGGAAAATGAAGGAAAAATAATGGAGAATGAAGAAAATATAGGCCAAACTAATAAAAAAACTTCTGAGGATCAGTTTGTAGCTTTTCTCAGTTTAGTTTTGGATCTCTCTCTCTCTACTCTCTCTCTGTCACAATATTGTACACTTGGAGCATTCTTGGAGCACTCTAGCATTAGAGGAAAGAAGGAAAAGGAGGGACAAGGAAGCAAGAGGAAGTAGAGATAAATCAAGGAAGAGAAGGATCAAGTGGCTACAATGGGATTACTTGCAGGTATCAAGTTGCATGTACGATTTTCTTGCTAGTTTTGGCATGCATGGCACATGCATGTGTGTTCTTGGTTCTTGTGTTGTCATTGGCATGGGTTTTACCATGTGTGATAGTGTTCTTCAGCCTTGCCTTTCCATTTCTAGATAGCCATGGTGTGATGGGGTTCTCTTGTTCTAGTTGAGTTGGATTTTCAGATGGATTTGAAGCAGAGTGGAGTGGTCTCAAGATTGATCACAAGGCCTAAGAATCTAGGGGTATGGATATACGACAGAGCCTGATTGTGAATACCCTTGATTAGGCCTAGGTATCCCTTAACCGATAATGGTGGGATACACAATAAAGCCCAGAGGGTCGTGACCTTGTAGGCCTAGGAATCCATTGACCGGTAATGGTGGGATACATGGTAAATTCAAGAGGTTGGCATGGACAAATTCCTCATGGTTTAGGTGGAGAGATCCGGAGGTATCCATGCTTGTATAGGCCTAGTGATTTGGTGTGATTGTGGTAAAGCCTAGTTGTATTGATGAGGGTTTCAGGCCTAGTGTTATAGCACCATTTACTACTCTTGGTAGATATGATGCTCTGATTATGGCCTAGGGCAACCCTTCCTTCTAGACATGGTCCAAAATCTAAAAAACAATGTTTTATTCCCTATACGCTACTTTGCCCTATTATAAAAGTGTGTACACGCGGGTCAACATATACCCAATCTGCGTACATATGTTAAAACACTTAAAAAAAATATTTCCTTAATTTTCAGGTGGATATCATAGGTTTTACCTATTACTCACCTCCTATTGCCCGTGGCCCAACTATTTCCCAACTGAAAAAACTAATTTGGAGAAGTATAAATAAACCTCCATTGGAAGGACTTAAGGGAGAAGAGATGAGATATTGATACTATAGTGATATTATCCCTGATCAAGTCTGATGAAATCCCTGTTGCACTCCCCAAAGTTTCAGGAAACCCTTGTTTCCTTGTTGGAGATATCCTTCATCTTTCTTGAGATATCCTTGTATTGGTGTTTGAGGAAGATTGTTGAGGCCTGGAAAGGATGGATCCGGAGGACAGTTCCGCTTGGATCTGGAGAAGGACTCGGGTCGTATTTCTCCACCTTACTTGTAGCTTACTTCAATAAAGAAAAGATGTTCAGATCCCGATATTAAACATGCTTATGCATTGATTTGTGTTGTAATTCGTTTATGAATCTTATATTGATGTGTAATTGTTCATTAATTTATATGATCTAAAGTTAATATGATGGACATGCTTTATGTTTCTATTGATACATATGTTTCATTTGAATAATTTTTAGGTTTCAAAGACATCAAGAGAAGTTGATTATTTGCACCCTATGGGATATACTCAAACGTAGGACCTCCGAGTAAGGGCACTCTTGTACAGTTCAGTAGAATAAGTATTTAGGTTGATTGCTTGAGCATTTCTTGTTGTTATTTTCCATCCACTCTATTGGGGTTTCCAACCCAAGACCCTAGGGTGATCTCACATGCAACAGAATTGGCGACTTCACTGGGGATAACATTCTTGTTATTCCTGGTTTGGGTTGTTTATTCTAAATCAGGGTTCATTGTCTTGATTTCTTGCTTTTACAGTGTTATTTGATTCAATAGTGTCCGAGCCATCAAGTCTGATCTTTTTTATCAGACCTTGATTTTTGTTTTTTCCTAATTGAGCTTTGTATACGTTGTTTTCTTGGATTACAACCACATATACACGCAAGTTTCCTCAACAAGACTTGTGTATACGTGAGTTTCTTGTATTAGAAATGCGTGTGCACGCTCCTGTGTCTGCACGCAATCGCATGTACAATTTTTTGAATTGTTTTTTCAAATCTCTTTTCCTATTTAGGTCTACATTATAGTTATTTATGTTGTTGTATGGTCATCTACTATCTAAAGAACTCAGTTTTCCTACAAGCTTTCTTTTTCAAAATCTCCTTCTCACTGAAAAGTCTAGTTGGCCTAGTATTTCCTCCTAAGAAAGCTTCTGATTTGTGTCTTGGGTTCAAAACTTTCGTTTGAAGTTCTTGGATGTTCTAGTTTTCCAGAACAAGAAATTGATTTTGATTTCGTTTGCAGCTCGGATTTCAAGTTGCCTTGTTTTTCTTTTCCTTGTTTGATTGGCCTAGTTGCTTTTTGTGCTTTTTGAAAGTCCTTTATGGAAATTTTGAAAGTTTTTATTTCTAGACATTTTGTCAGTTTTTCAAGGTCTTTTGTTGTTTTTCAGGATCAGTTTGTGCAAATTTGTAGTCACTCTTGTTTCAAGTTTCATTTATTAATGAGTTTTATAACTTGCAAGATTTAGAGACTCCTTGTGCTTATTTCTTGATCTTTCAAATTTTAGTAGTGCTTTTGAGACCTCAAAAATTTGTTTTTGTTTCCTTAAAAAAAAAAAAAAAACACAAAAAACACAAAAAACACAAAAAAACACAAAAAAAAAACACAAAAACATTGCTTTTCTTTTTCTTTTTCCAAGATTTTGATTTACAATTTCTTTTGTTTTGTTGTTGTGAAGCAATAGGTTTCTTTTGCAATTTGTTTTACTTGCTTTGGAGAGAGATTTGTTTTTAATTTTTCCCCTCTTCATTACTAAGATTGACTTAATTGGCTCTATAAAGAACTGCATTTTCTTACAAGTGTTGTTTAGGATCTTGCATCACCATTTTAACTTGCATTAGGTTAGGTTGCATCTTAAACATTCTTAGCCTTTTTAGATTTTGGGTGTGTGTGGATTGTTTCAGAAAAGAAAAGAAAAATATTTTGCTTACATATAGGTTTTTGTAGAACCCAAGTAGAAATCACTCTTCATCGAAGAAAATAATTGCATGCATATAGTTAGTTTTCTATTGGTTTCTTTTGTTTCATAAAACATCATCAGTTTGACTCTCATAATTCCCCTAACTTAAAGAACAGCTATATAAAAACCAAATGATCTAATAAAATGAACTAGAACTTGTATTTTTGTCATTAACAAACGCTAACAAGTTTAGGTTCATTAGGTCCTTGGAATAGGTGAGTGGAGAGTTAACTCTCCAAGGCTGTTCAAATTATAAAACTTAGAAGTTGAATAACGAGAGAAATCCAATATCGTTAGAAAGATCGGGAAAGCTCTGTGACTTAGAGTTAAGCATGAGGGAGAGTGAAGACAAGGAAGAGAGATACCCCCTCTCCTATTTGTTGGATCCCGCCTCACGACTATTCTTCCTGACTTTTGATAAGAGTTGGTATCCATAGTTGCCTTTCCTAGGGATCGCATAGGTGGCTCCGGAGGGGAATCTCGTGGCACCTGAGGCTGACGTTGCATCACATTCAGCAGTACTTCTGGAGGGTACCCTTGAGAAGCTTGGGTGCTTGCACCAGCAAAGATTGTTGGTTGGAGTTCAGTGTAACATCTTTGGATACCTTCCCTAGTAGGTCTGGGGCGTAATTACCCCAGACTATTGTCAGAAGGCCCTTGATTTTGGATTTCTTGTATTTTGGTGTCCGGTCCTAATCACCCAAAGCGGAAATACTTGAAATTAGTTTGATTGTTTGTATCTTTAAGGAATTTTAGAGAGTGTAATTTTCTCCTAGTTGGCCTAGCTTTACAACAACAAAAAATTGAGTCTTTAATTAGATTTCTTAAAAATAATCCAAAGTGGTTAATCGATCGGCTCGTCGGTCTAGGAGATTCTTTGGGCTTTCACCTACAAGTCTTGAGCCTTCTCCTTGGAGACATAGGAGAAATTCTACCAATGGTTTTCAATCAGTAGCAACAGGTGCATCAGAGATTGATCCTCCGGTTGGAGTTATTAATTCACAGGATATACCTGGTACAAGTAGAGAGTTGGAGAGAAACACTCCAGTTCTTTCTCGAGTCCTCTTCCAGTTGAAAGATGTTATTGAAGTCAAGGAGCTCCCTGAGTCTATTTTGACTCCTAATTATCCTCTTCCTCCCAATCATCCAGATGTATTATTATACGTTGGGACTCCGACCAATAGGCCTTCAAGCCCAGGTTTATATCGATCTTTTCCTTCGATGACCACTGTTGGAAGCATGGCATCCATGACAAGTGCTACGAGTTGAAAACTCTGGTATCCGTACAAGAAGGAGGAACAATTTATATACCTTTCGTTACTCCTAGCACTGCTATATTTGGTTCTACTTCCATTCCATCTTCGATTGGAAGTTCTCAAGTTGTTGCCTCTGACATTGGCTTTTTCCCTTTTGGAATGCCAACCAGCGTGATTCCTTCAGTTCCGTTAAGTATTCCATCAATTGCCTCCACATCCATGGCAAGTGGATCAACTTCTTTTTATGGTTTTCCGTTTAGGGGTGGCCATATACCACACTCCAACCCATCTTTGGGATCAATACCTTTTTCCTCCACGGGTCAAAGTTATAATATGTTTCAAGGTTGGACAAACCCTATGGTTAGCGAGTTAGGAGTCGGGAATCAATCTTATTTCAGCCAACAAGGGAATATGTCGTATTCTTCTATTAGTTCATTCCAAAAAATTTCTTCCTATGCTAATGCATGCAACCCTTACCAAGGGCTCTTTCCTCCTTTTAACATTTCTCTAGGGGGAAACTTTACTAGTTACAGAAGTTTTTCGGCGGGAGTTGGTCAAACTCCAGTTTTTTCTGGACCAAAAGGAGCTCCTTATGGTTCAGTTGGGTCTATGAGTTACTTTAGACAACCTAGTGGCTTTACAAATTCAGGCCATTCTTTTCACAACGTTGGGAGTTCCACCCACACCGGGTGGAATCCTTAGGGTCCTCCGTGACTACCTTTTCTAGCAATGTTAAACTTGCCAGATATTTTTAAATTGACTAATGATCTGATTAGGTATAACCTGGTTTGGCCTGCGGTCCCAACCAAACTTCCCTTAGATATACCTAAATTTGAAGGAAAAATTGGTGAAGATCCAGGTGACCACGTAACCACTTTCCATTTATGGTGTTCATCAAACTCCCTGATAGAGGATTCAATCAGCTTGAGATTATTTCAACGTACCCTAACTGGGAATGCAGCTAAGTGGTACATAGAAGTTCCAGGGGGAACCTTTTCAACCATTTTCAATTTCCTATCCGATATGATGCTCGAACTGAGCTTCTGGCTAGTTTCCAACAGGATTAGGAAACTCATATTTTGGATCATATCCAGGAATGGAGGAGAAGGAAGAGGCTCATTAAAGCCGATATTCCACAAAAATTCCTTTTATATGGTTTCCTAAATCGTTACAGCTTAAGATATCTAAGGACGTGTCTCTCTCTGGTGTTTTCACCAAAGAGAACGCTATTTGCAAAGCCCAATGGTTGGAACTTATATATTCTCAGTCTAGGGTTCTTCAAAAAATTCTACCTGGTGCTCCTAGATCCAAGGTGGATATATCCAAATCGAAGCCAGGTCCCCATTCCGAAGGGCTATTTGGATCGATTGATGCCAACACTGTTAACCTGCTGAATCAATTACAGCAGTTGTCTTTACAAATTGCTTCTTCTATGCAGGCATTGTCGTCTGTATCTACACCTTCCCAACCGAAATCTATAAAAGCCATCCAAACTTCTAACTCCAACGGAAACCAACAATCCAATGGGAAGAAGAAAGGATGAGGTAGGAAAAAGAGCTAGGATGGGAAGGACAATGCAAACAAACTCAACAATGATGTCAGAGGGGGTAGGAAAGAGTCCAAGAAAAAAGTAAAATTTCCATGTAAGTTATGCAATGGAGATCATTTGACTCATCTCTACCCTAAGATCCAAGACGCTCAGTGCTTATTAGTGCAACAGGGGTCCTCTAGCTCCCAAGTTGTCCTCACTAACCCTTTTCCCCAAGGGAAGCAATTACTTGCTAGCACGAACTCTAATACTGGTACCCCCGCAGGGGGAAATCAGGAAGGGGATCATTCATCAAATGTCTACATGATAAGTTCACATATCGACATCGCTACACGATCACATGATTATAGTGAATTATAATCATCTAAGGCTAAGCCTACTTCCGATGCTTCAAAGCCACTCCATATTGAGAGGCCCTCTATTGAGTCTATAACTCAGATGTCGAAAGGCTCCGCAAAGCACTCAACCATTAACCCTAATGCTAGGGCAGCCTAGAACTACTCAATTAAGGAAGATCTGGCTCAGAGTTCTTTTGCTATGTCAATGTTAGAGGTACTCCAGTCATGCCCTACTCAGAAGAGTGCATTACTTGGCAATCAGAGCAGTAGATCCAAAAAAATCTCTTGTGCTTGCTTTTGATATTTCAAAGATAAAAAATAGACTCCCACATCATATGGCTTTCCAGATAAATTCCACATATCGAAAGACCAACATCTTTTGAACTATAGATGAGGGAGCTTCCACATGTGTGATGTCCATGTCATTTTGGAAGGCCATTGGATCACCTCAAGTTGTTCCTTCACCTACTCTATTGACGGCATTTGATGGACATTCTCATAGGCCGCACAAGATTATTCCATCCTTTCACATCTGTGTTGGGGGGAAGGGGGTAAATATTGAGGTAGAAATAATCAATGCGAATTTGGATTACAACCTCCTTTTAGGAAGGAATTGGATTTATGAGATGGATGCCATAGTATCATCATTATTTCACACCCTTTGTTTTCCTCATGAAGGGAGGATCGTAAAAGTTGATCAGATGAATTATTCTCCGGGTGACTCCCACGCATCTTTTGAGTCTATTGTTCCATTAGTGGACAATCCCAGGCAACCTATAGAGAATTTAGGAGTTTGAATGTACTCTTCCTTAATGGGTGCTTTTGATATTCCTGCTCCTACAGCTAGAATCAATGATATTTCATCCTCCAAGGGACCTTCTCGAAGAGAGTTCTTTCGAACTCATTATTTTTCAAACCCTTGGCCTTTACCCTCATCTACCACCACATTAGACGGAAGGCAAGTAGGTGGAATGGCATGTCCTATGTCTACAACAAAAATTGCTTGTCAGACTATTGTTAACTCTACATATTCCCATCCTACTCCTTTCTCACCAGAAGAGTTAGATGGAGATGTGGCTTCGGCCTGGACCCTTGATTCAACTTCGGCTCAGGATTGCTTAGATATTGTCTTACCATTTGAAGAAGAAATTCTAGAAGCAATGATGGGTGTTGATAAACCATGGGATGACCTACATCATCGTTCGTATTTCCTCCCCCATTTGCAAGAAATCGAGTCGAGTTTGTCCAGTCCTTCTACTAGTGATGTTCATACAATATTAAATCCTTTGGCCCCAACATAGTTTCTGTCGAAGATAACATGTTTTTTATCTCACAAACTCTACCAGTGAACATCTCTAGGAATCCTAACATAATTGAAAATGTCTTCATTGGAGCTGACTATTCCCCTAAAGAAATTCAAACTTATACCAATCTCTTCAAAGAGTTTTGCGATGTGTTCACTTGGTCTTATAAGGAAATTCCTGGAATAGATCCATCTATAGTCTAGCATGGTATCAAGACAAATGAAAATGCTAAACCTATTCGTCAAAAACTTCGACTAGTTAATCCTAGAAAAGCATGGTGACTATCAAAGTTGAAGTCGAGAAGCTGTTAAAGGCAGGTTTCATATACCTCATTCCTGTAACTAAGTGGGTCACTAATCCAGTCCCCGTTGACAAGAAAAAGGAACGATTCAAGTATGCATTGACTTTAGGGACCTAAATAAGGCTTGTCTGAAAGACAATTACCCCACGCCCTTTATTGATCAAATTATTGATGAATGTGCAGGTAATGCAATTTTTTCGTTCATGGACGGATTCTCTGGTTATAATCAAATTACTATCCATCCAAAAGATTAGCACAAGACAACCTTTATTTGTCCCTGGGGTACATTTGCATACAAAAATATGCCTTTTGGCCTCAAAAATTCTAGAGCCACTTTTCAGCAAGCAATGTCTTATGCTTTTCAAGACATCAAGCACATTATCAAAGCATATCTAGATAATTTAGTTTATTGTTCTCGAAAGAGAATTGATCATCCTAAGCATCTTCGGTTGATCTTTAAGCAGTGTCATTTTTATAAAATCTGGTTGAATCCGAATAAGTGCATTTTCACAATCACATCTGGTCGGTTGTTAGGATTCATCATGTTAACGGAGGGGATTCGTGTAGATCCCTTCAAGCTTGAAATAATACTTCAATTGCCTCCCCCGTCTTCCATACGTCAACTTCAAAGTCTCCAAGGAAAAGCAAATTTCTTGAGGATATTTATAGCCAACTATGCCGAGATCACAAAAGGATTTATGTGTTTTCTTAAGAAATGGGTCATGTTTGTATGGGATGACTTCACGCAACGATATTTTGATGCTTTGAAAAAAGCATTAACCTCTGCCCCATTATTAAGTCCACCTGATTATAGCAAAGATTTCCTCTTGTATCTCGTTGCAGCAGAATCAACCATAGGTATGGTTCTGGTTCAGGAAGATGATGCCTTATGTGAGCATGTAATCTACTATCTAAGCTGAGGCTTGGAAGGTCCTGAACTACACTATTCTCCCATCGAGAAATTAGTTTTGGCAGCCGTACATGCTGTCCAGCAGCTTCGGCATTATATTCTGCTTTGAAAAACATTTGCCTTAGCAGTCGTCAGTAAATTTCAGTTTCTTCTCAGTAGGCGAGTGATTGGGAGAAATATAATAGATGGATTGTAATTTTGCAAGAATTCGATCTCAAATTTATGTTGGGTAAATCTAAGAAAACTTTAGTATTTGCAGAGTTGATATCAAAACTGCCTTGTGAGGAAGAAATTATACACGAGGAAAGTTTTCATGATGAACATTTATTTCTTATTTCCTCACAAGATCCTTGGTATGGGGATATCATTATATATCTCCAGACTTCGAAGTTTCACCCGGTTTTTCCAAGGACAAGCGTATAAAGTTGCATCACCTCGCTAAGAATTATGTTATTATAGGTGACACATTGTATAATCGCAGGAATTATTCAATTCTTAGGCGTTGTTTAACCTTGGAAGAAGTTGAGTTAGTTCTTAATGATTTCCATAGTGGAGCTTGTGGCAGTCATCTATCTGGGCTTGTAACAGCCCAAAAAAATTTGCAAGCAAGCTAATTTTGGCCTTCGATCTTCAAAGATTGTATTGAGGCGGTCAAAAGATGCCACCCTTGTCAGGTACATACTCGAAAAATGTGCACACATCTAGCTCCGCTTTTCCCTGTTATCATCATTGGTCCTTTCATGAAGTGGGGCATTGATTTTACTACTTGTAATCCACCTTCAGCAGGAAATCACAAGTATATCATTGTGGTCGTAGACTACTTTACGAAGTGGGCTGAGGCCATGCCTACTTTTAAGAATGATAGTGAAATAGCAGCCTTGTTTCTCTTCAATCAACTTATTTCCTGGTTTGGTATCCCTAAAGAGATTGTCACTAACCATAGCAGTCATTTCCAAAATCAACTGATGTCTGAATTGGCTCTCAAGTTGGGTTTACGGCAGGAGCATTCATCTTCGTATTATCCTCAGGCCAATGGGCAGGTTGAAGTTGTGAACAAATCCCTTAAAATCATCCTACAAAAGACGATTAGAAAATCTAGATCCAATTGGCAAATCATGTTGTATTCGGCACTTTGGGCATACCGGACATCAATTAAGACTGCCACTGGCTTTACTTCTTTTCAACGGGTTTACAGCTTGGAATCTATCTTTCCTGTTGAATGTGAAATTCCTTCTCTTAAACTAGTTGTTGAACTTCCTCCAAAGACATCTAGTCTCGAAGAGCGCCTCATTCATTTGGAGCATCTTGATGAGCAGTTTCAAGACGCCACCACAATAAACAAAGCCCATAATAAGAGGGCAAAAACTCAATACAATAAAGTTGTATGTCTTAGAAATTTTTCTGAAGATGAGCTTGTCCTGGTCTACGATCAAGACAAAGACACCTTGGGGGCAGGCAAGTTTAACTCTATGTGGTATGGTCCCTTTATTTTCAAGCGAGTTTTAAAAAAGGGAGCATATGAATTGATTGACTTTGAAGGAAACAAGTTGGCAGAGCCAAGAAATGGGCTCTACCTTAAGAAGTACTTTGCTTAGGCTTCAGCCGAGCAATTACTTGTTTGTATATACTATATGTTTGTACATATCTATCTATCGATTTTAGTGATGTCTATGTTTTTTATCTGCTTTGGCAGGTATTGATGGATGACTCAATATATATAGGGTTCGTCGATGGTGTGAGTAGGCAGACCCGAAACCTTGCTTCCGCGACATGGGTGATTTATTATCCATCAGGCCAATTTATGGTTTCGAGAGGAGTATGTATCGGTACTACTTCGAATAATATTGCCGAATATACTACTGTTATTAATTTGTTATTCGAAGCAATATCTCTTGATATTGATTCGTTAACGATTTATTTAGATTCACAATTGGTGGTATCTCAACTAAATAACATTTATCGGGTATGAGATCCCCATTTGTATCGCCAATTTTTTAGAGTGAGATTGTTGCAATGATCATTTGGTTATATCACATTTGTTCACATTCCACAATCAGAAAATTCCTTAGCAGATTATATTGCTAATCAAGCATTGGATTGGCATATAAATCATTCATCAAATTGAAAAACATCAAAAATAATTGAAATATCATCTGTATATATGATCATCTTAAAATCGTCTGTATATAGATAGAGTGTTTGTGTCCAAAATAATATACAAAAATTCGGGACAAAATACCCTACAAAATTTGGGCTTATGGCCATCATCATGTCTAATCATAAAAAGATCGGATCATATATCTATCTGGCTCAGGATGAGCAGCTCGAAAATAAACATCAGCATTGGCCACACACCGAAATAGTTGCACCCAGTCCCGTGGTACTCCTACCACGCGACGTTGCATCTCCTCTAGTAAGTCCTCTATGGCTATCATGGGTATTTCCTCTGAACTGCATGGAGAACTCTCTCAGTCTCAGTTGTCGCCCCTTCAGCATCTCTTCCACGACGCCTATGTCAAGGAAATTCATCAACTTCACTGGTCCCACATCTGAAACATGATCAACATATTTTCTAAGTGTTTTGTCTCATCAAAAGGTTTCTTAATTCATTTATATTGGAAATCCAAAAAAAAATCTTAAAAATTCAAAAAATCCAAAATCATTTATACCTATGGCACCCCATATTGCATCTGGTCGAAATACTAGATCTAGATCTCCCTGGAAATGCATTCCAGCTTAGGGGTAGTCGTCAACTACAATGACCTGTTGATCCCACCAAAAGAAAAACATGTCATCAAAATTCGTCTTGGGGACCTCACCACCCCCTAGGCATTTCATCAAGTCAGCCCATCCACGGATCCCTCAGGCTACTAATGGTCGATAATACTTTGGGACGAAGCCCAGGTACTTTATCAAAGAAGAACGAGCATAAGATAGTGTCATATCTGAAATTCTTTGTCTGACCCTTTTGTATGGAGGTGAGTTGGTTCTTCATGTTGGTCAATAGAGGTGTGCACTAATCAAACACGGTAGTGAGATATTCCACCACTAGGTTCATGGATACACATGAGGCCTAATGTAAAGCAGCATAACCGTTTACCCTAGTGATGATAAATAGTAGGATTTTCAAGATAATGTTGGAGTTAATGCTTACATTCCATATTTGAGAAATTGGTTTGTGATGGCTGAGAAATTCTCTCAACCACTCTCTCTAAATTAGGAATAATTTGGATCTCAAAAACTCTATTTAATAGAGTGATCTGAATGTAATCTGTGTGTGAGTGTCTTTGCACATACACCATTTGCGCATAATATATGATAGAGTTTCTGTAATTGTCTGATTTAGTTGTTTTTATCATGGTATCAGAGCTAGATCTGAACCTGTGTTGTGAAGAGGATATTTGCAATTGGAAAGATGTACTGGCTATAAAATTCAATCCAGGCTTGGCTCTGCTATTTTGATGAAAGAATTGCTCTGGTTGCTTTGAACAGTCACCGTCTCAATGAGATGTGTTGATTAATACTGTGTAGATCTTAATTATCCAGCTTCTTTTGTTTAATCATAGCATGAGTGCGAGTTATTTTTGCAAAGGGCGTGGATTAGACATGAATTAGAGCGTGGATTTTATTTCCTTTTGTTTGCAGCGTATCATGTGTAACGCCGGATGCAATTTCAATATGCACTGCACGTCATTTTTTTCCTGATTCAGGTGTCGGACGCGGGCGGTTCTCCTGCAGCGGATTTTAAGAATCATATTTGTAGAAATTTTGAATAATTTAACACATATTCAACAGAGATTATCCTGATCATGTACTATTGCGGAAAACATACACAATACATAAGCTCCTCTACGTTGATCATCAATATAGCAGCATCAATAACAATAAACATCAAGAGCATTCACACATTAACACAATATGTATCCCGGGGAAAGCATCTCGCTAAAAACCCCAACTATCTGTATATTAATGATTGAGTCATGTAACATTACACAGCATAATACTTCTCACAAGTATCTCCACCTCTGTTACACACAATACAGCTCAGATCTGATCTCCAAATCTCTTCCGCTGCTTGCCTGCCTCCGCTGCTCAATCCTGCAAGAACCGGTGATAATTCCCAGGCAGCCACGTCTTTCCTTGGCTAAATCACGTGAGAACAAGCTACAATGTGGGCAAACTCATTGGCATACTCAATCCCCTGATTTGTGCAAGATCTGGTGCACAACTGTAGTCACAACTGATAGCAATCTGATTCTCTAACACCTGTCCCTGCTGAATTGAACATGCACTGACATGCAACTGAGTTAACTGATGTATTCATTAGTTGTATTAGAGTTGATAACTTGTGAATTAATTAATAACTAATTCACCCAACTCATCTCTAGTCTATTTTCCAGTTAGACTAAATACAACCAGTTTAACAAAGCTAAACTGAACACAACTCCATCAACTGCACCTCCAGTCCACTAAACTCAACTCACTTGAGTTCTAACTGAAGTCATGCATGCAAATATTCAACTAACCCATAAGAACCACGTATTTCCTTCATGCAATTGCATGTGCCACATCCGTAGCTCGAACTGAAGTGCTCCAAGAGAATAAGATTAAGTTTATAGTCCAAATATTATTGTGAGATAATAATATTTGACTTTTCTATTTTTAGCCTGGCAGTCTAAAAATAGACTCCGCCCATATGTCTAAAAATATAATTCCATCTATTTTTACCAACATGACCAATCATCCACAAATAGCATCCTGCAACTCATAGACCATGATCCATAAGTCTAAAAATAGACATAGTCTAAAAAGAGACTTGCGCCAAAAATAGCCTGCGGGCCCACTTAGTGAAGGCGACTCCTTTCCACTAAGCTCCATCATCTTGTTGCAATCTCAACAAGCATTTCTTGTTGCACACTTTTCAACAATATTGGAGAAGCCGATGATGGAATGACGAAGATGCGGCAGAAAAGAATGAGGGAGAATAATAGAAGTAGTGAAGACATTCAAGAGGTGGGCTCAGCATTGGACAGCCCTGCACGTGATCAGGAGCATTTAGGCGGTTCTGCCTATGGGTTGGTTAACGATGTGTTGATGAATAGTGACGGTAATAATACGTGCTTAACCTTAGACTTGGTTGTGTGAATGAATAGCGATAGTAATGATACGCGCTTATCCTTAGAAGACTTGGAAGACTTGCTTCTTGCCACAGAGGACTCTAGTGATTTGCCCCGATTTTTTTTGTCTACATCATTTGATGTCTTAAAAACATAGATGTTTAAAACTCTGGGTCTTGTTCATTTCCGATCTGTATTCGTCGATCCATCAATATAAAACCATTCATATTATGATGAATTTAATGAAGAGAGTGAACCTATTAAACTCTTTTAAAAATAACCAACAGTTCAACTATGTGTCTGATGCCAGTACTTAAAGATCAAGTAGCAGTAAGGCTCAATATGGATGGTTGTCCAGATAGTATGGCAGTTGCGGATCTAGGGAAGGATCCCTCATTAGTGGTAGACATGGAAGTGGTTTCCTAATGAGGTTATGCGACAGATTGGGATGTTGTCCAGTAATTGACTTCGGAGGTCCTTGATTTGGGAGTTGAGGAAGGGAACTCGGGAATCCAACTTGCCAACTACACCTTTCCGAGGGTTATGAGGCAACTTGATGGAGCATCTACTCATAAGCTTGATTATTTTGTTATTTTCATGTAATGTAATCATTAAGGGGGGATGTTGGAGTTAATGCTTACATTCCATATTTGAGAAATTGGTTTGTGATGGTTGAGAAATTCTCTCAACCACTCTCTCTAAATTAGGAATAAGTTGGATCTCAAAAACTCTATTTAATAGAGTGATTTGAATGTAATCTGTGTGTGAGTGTCTTTGCACATACACCATTTGTGCATAATATATGATAGAGTTTCTGTAATTATCTGATTTAGCTATTTTTATCAGATAAACTCTCTACAAGCTTGATTGGAATCTGACTTCCAACCTTTTCAGGATGACCACAACAATATATGTGGACGTAGTCTTCTACATAGAGACTACCTCTCATCCTGCCAGTAGAATGCAATATCTCTCCCCTTCGAGAAAGACCAATAATGAAGTAAATATATTCTATCTTGATCCTTAGGGGCATATGATCAATCATGAATGCATCATCCTCTGCACTCCAGTAATGAATCAGCAACTCAAGCAATTGAGTGTTCTCTTTCATGTTTGGAATTTTAAAGAATTTTAACAAACCACAACCTCCCACATCATCTAAGGCATTTTGATCTTCCATCACTTGGTTTTCAATGGCATTGTGCTCCCTTCCACGCCAGATTATTGTCATCCTACTGAAAATGATGTTTCAAATCATTAAATTCATTTTAAAAAAAATTCTAACGCACACGCCAGTTACCTTTTTACACATTCACATGTAGGGCCCTCGTATACACGGGTTACATGTATTCAACCCGCATGTACGCAAATTTGAAATTTTTAACATATTTCCCTAAAATCAAAATTATGAAAAAACATCTAAAAAGTATCAAAAATGATTAAAAGCGTGATTAAAGGGTTACCTAGAAGTTTTGGAGTGATTTGAACGGTTGAATTTGATAGAGGAAGTTTGTTGGAGTTTTTCTCCATGGCTCCTTGCTCAAAACACAAATGACAAAAATGTGAGTCCAAAAGCCCTTAAATCGGTTAAACAATGAAAATTATTTTTTCAAAAGTTGATTTTTATCTTATGTACTTTTGGACCTTTTGGCTTGGAGTGTCAGGAATGGGTTATTTTTACAAGAAATGTTGGAAACTTCTTGGAGAAATCGCTTAGGTCCCATGACCATAGACCCATCATGGCAGGTATCGTTTTCTTACTAGCATATAGGTTAGGGAATACCATTCTCCGTTGCATTCTGAATCCTAGCCTCCATATTGCAATATGTTTGCCATAGGGTCCACCCCATCATATCTTGATTCATATACCATTTTCACTCGCCGACATTAAAATCATGACGCGATGGTAGAGCCAACCTTTACATGGGCATATTAGTTATATCCTCGCTGACATTTGTTGCCCATGCTGCTATATTGAGTAGGCTCGAGAGTCCTCTTTAGTACCACCATGACTTGTGCGTTGAAGACTCATTCTCCTTGTTATGCACTATTTTATGGCCTTATACCCTAGAGGCTCCTTTGTGTTGATTTGCATTGTTGCATTGCATATTGACTATTTTCACCTTTTGGCCTTGAGCCGACTTCACTTGGACTCGTGTTTAAGCCACTTTTCGACCATGTCTTCTTCAAAATCAACCTTGCAATCACTTAGCCTCTGCAACCTGACGTACCCTTTTACCCGTGGAAAGAACATTCCTTTGAGTGGCATTGACCAGTTTTCGCCACATTGCATCACACATAGGAATGTTCATGTCCCAGGAACTAGAGCATTTGCTTTTTTGACACTCGTTCTTTCCACTATACTATATAATTCTTTTATTCTTTTTCAGGCTTCATATAAGAGAAAAAGAAAAATATTATATATCCCAAAAAAGAGTGGGAACAGGACATTATTTCTATATTTGATGGCAGCTAGAGTCAGTGGTGTCGCCCTTGAACAAAGCACTCAAAAGTAAGTCTTTCCTCCATTGGGATGGGCTTTAGTTTGACTTAGGAGAGCCTTAACCTTGTAATTGAGTCAGTACTCCTCCGATTACTTATCTCTTCCAATCATATGGAGAGTTTTCTTATGCCTCCTGCATGACAAACTTATACAAATTTATCATACGTTGCCACGTAGTCACAGTTGAGTCATGCTTCTGTTCAATGGAAGTAAACCTGAGTCGGCCTCTCTGTGGTGTCTCTTGACCTATTTTTCAGTCGGCCATCCCTAATTGTCAGCATCATGTTCATTATCACATCAGCTATATTGGTCCTTTGCTCGTGCCGGTTTGAGAAGGTCTCCATTGACTTCTTATTGGTGGGTCTTTCTCTTATTGACTACGACAAATTGCTCTGAGGGCAGATCTAGAGCCAAACCCTAGCCCTATTTTCATTATTTATATATTACCATGTGCTTAGTATCGATCAGTATCATGGGTATTTGACTGAATGGTTTTCGTTGTGTTCAACATCAGCTTCCATTATCACACATTGGGATCGTGTAGTACCTTGGTTTCAAGTTGACCCTATTGGTGGATTCCTCACCTCTCTGTTAGCTTTCATTATTGGTTGGTTAAGAGGGTTTCTATCGTGCGCTAATTACATCTTTTGCACGTTGGAAACATGCTTCGGTTGGGTCACTACATCTTTGTTCATCTGATTCCTTCCACATTATTAGCCTACAGGTTACACTCGCGCTAGATTGATGAATGATGCCTTAATGCCTTGCCTCTAGCGGATCTTTTCTCATCGACTTCAACTCATTGCTCTGGGAAAGATATCTAGAGTCCATTTGGCAGTACCTTAGGGTTTGCAGTCATCACTGGAAAATTCCTTCACTATCAACAGTGGGAAACATCATTATCTTTTGATTGATGGATTCTTCCAAGTGTTTGACTACAGCTCATTTATTCACACTTGTTAGATTGTATTGGGTACCTTGAATCTCATCATCATTATCGGTGAGTAGCCTTGCATTTGTTAATTGTATACATCAATGACTGGTAATCAAATGATTTCTCACATGGTTGACTTCAGATCATTTATTCCCATTGTGTAGAAATGTATTACAGTGGTTGGTGAAGACCTCAAGTTTGCATCAGCATGTCTTGGTTCACTTTTTAGTTGCTCATGTTTCTGCTAGTTGACACCATCCACCTTATATGTTGCATTTCCTTACAGTGACATCCTATATGTTGGCACCCGAGTTGCGGTGTAGTACCATTTTTTCCACCATGCTGACTTGGTACTATTTGCATCAAGTTCTTGATTTTAGTGATCAGCTTCATATTTTAGCATCATTGATCGGCGCTTTATGTGTGATATTCAGACATGTACTTTCTTGATTATAATCAGATGATCCATTATGTATTTTCAGTTCCATTACACTTGTATTCATATTGGATCCACTTTTGTACTTGACATGTAGACATTCTTTGCTATTTCTCAGCATTGGTATGCTCGCCTCAGACAACATTTTATTTCTAATCTCTTTTGCTGGCTTGGCAGGCTGAATTCTAGTGAACTCCTCCTCGATCTCGACATGATTCCTTCTATACACTTAATACATTTCGGCAATCATGCACCCCTTCTGACCTCATATATTAGGGGACATATGTTATAGCACCATTTACCACTCTTGGTAGATATGATGTTTTGATTATGGCCTAGGGAAACCCTTGCTTCCAGACTTGGTCCAAAATCTAAAAAGTAGTGTTTTATTCCCTATACGCTACTTTTCCCTGTGATAAAAGTGTGTACACGCGGGTTAGCATATACCCAATCTATGTACATATTTTAAAACACTTAAAAAAAAATCCTTATTTTTGGGAAAAGTTCACGGGTTTTACTTGTTATTCACCTCCTATTTCCTATGGCCCAACTATTTCCCAACTGAAAAAAAACTAATTTGGAGAAGTATAAATAAACTTCCATGGGAAGGCCTTAAGGGAGAAGAGATGAGATATTGATACTATAGTGAGATTATCCCTGAACGAGTCTAACAAAATCCCTGTGCCTCTTGCACTCCCCAAAGTTTCAGGAAACCCTTATTTCCTTGTTGGAGATATCCTTCATCTTTCTTGAGATATCCTTGTATTGGTGATGGAGGAAGATTGCTGAGGCCAAGAAAGGATGGATCCGAAGGACGGTCCCGCTTGGAGGCAGAGAAGGACTTAGGTCATGTTTCTCCACCTTACTTGTAGCTTACTTCAATAAAGAAATGATGTTCAGTTCCTGATATTAAACATGTTTATGCATTGATTTAAGTTGTAATTCATTTATGAATATTATATTGATGTGTAATTGTTCATTCATTTATATGATCTAAAGTTACTATCATGAACATGCTTTATGTTTCTATTGTTGTATATGTTTCATTTGAATAATTTGCAGGTTTCAAAGACATCAGGAGACGTTGAGGGTTTGCACCCTGCGAGATCTACTCAAACGTAGGACCTCTGAGTAAGAACACCGTTGCACAGTTCAGTAGAATAAGCATTTAGGTTGATTACTTGAGCATTTCTTGTTGTTGTTTTCCATCTGCTCTATTGGGGTTTCCAACCCAAGACCCTAAGGTGATCTTACTCATAACACCTAGGAATCCCTTTGTGGGATATATGGTAAATCCTGAGGAAACCTTGGTTGGTTGTCTTGTGAATCCTACATTCATGCTTGGAATATGGCATGGGGGTGATTGGCTGAAAGAAAGATTTGGTTCATCCCAATCTATGGTTGTGTGGTTCATGGAAGTCCCTAGCCTAGTTGGCTTATGAATTCATTAATAAGAGCTCCTTCTCCTTCAGTATTTTATATGTAAATTTACTTGTTCATATGTGATCATATGGATGTTGTATACTTGATATTTTGTTAGTTATATGATGGTTATAAGCATGGTTTATGACAGACTTTGATTATGGATTTCATCATGATATGATTAGTATATGAAATGTGAATGATTATATGACCTAATAGATGATAATGTAGCTATTGTGATAAGGCATCAATTCTTCTTTACGAATCTCAAATAAGTATGAGACCCCTATGCTCAGATTTGTTGTTTTGAGTTGTAGATTACATATTTGTGACATGTTTGATGAAATTCCTATCATGGATAGTAGGGGTCCAATCAAGTCCTTATACCAATGATTACATTAGTAACCTTGTTTCATTATTGTTTATCATTTCTAAAAGTTTCATGAAGTTTTGGGCAATGGCCTGAATCCTGGCCCTGAAAAATTGACACAGAATCTAGGGTCATTGGCTCATAAATTCCTTAAAAAGGCCACAGTCCATGGCATGCCTTGTTGTGGGAGTGACTAGAAGGCATCATTCGCATGAATGGCTTATCATGGAAGTGGTTGAGGGTCTAGATCAGAAAAATGACAAGTGGTCTCAAGGGTTAAGCACCTGGAAGGGTTGGTTGGCTCCTGAAGGGTCTGTAGCTCATGAGGAAGGTCATATTGGTTTTGTTTTGTCATATCCACTTCCTTAATTGTACATGTGGATTTTAATCACATCATATGAGTGTCTCATCACATGTTTACCCTAGTGGAACAGTTAGCTTGGGTAAATGTGGGAGGAGGGTGTTACACCTACCATTGTCAATGCTTAGGGTACCTCTTTGAGCAATTTTGAATATCCATTGTCTCCAAAACTCTCATTTCCTCATTTTTTCTTCTTTTAGAATAATAAATTTCTTTTGATCTTCGGTCATGGGTCTATATCACCCATTATCAATGTAGCATTGACTTTGATTGTTTTGAGCATAGATAACTAGCCTGAATTTATTTTCGGTGGTTCTTCCTTTTTCTCTTCCAAAACCCTTCTTTTGATTTTGTAGGATAGTTTCATGTGATATGTCCAAAGTTGTTGCATGTATAACACTCTATACTATACTTGGATAATAGAGAAAATGAATTATTATTATTTTTATTGAAGTCATCATTATCTTTGTTTTTGTTGCCTACAAGCATATTCCTAGAGGTTTGATGAGAACCTCTTTCATAAATATTATAAGATTTACACTCTATTGCTTGATGTCTAAATTTTTTTCAAAAAAAGTGACCAAGAAAAATATTTTGGAACAATTATTTTAGAGTTGATCTACTTTGGAGAATATTGTTGGTTCTTGTCCTTCATCATATTTTTCCTGCATTGTGAATGGACTTCTTGAGAGAATTAGCGTAGATTTTTGGTGTAGCAATGTTTACAAAATCCTCGTGACTTCTAATCTTGCTCTTGCTGATATTGGAGCTTTCAATATTTTCTTCAACTTCCTTTCCTATTGACTTGGGATTTGCATCTTCTTTTTATGGAGTCTCACCCACATAACCAAGAACAGTCATGTCATGTGGTGATCTTTAACTGCTGAGAATAAGGTCCAAGGTTTAAGATATTTTCATGTTTGGTTTGAACTTATATAGCTCTTTCTTTAATGAGATAATTTATGCTTCAATATTTTCAGAGTTTTTTCCTTTTCTTTTAGTTGATTGGTCAACAATTATTACACTCATTTTTCTTCCTCTTTTTTAGTCTTGATGAGGATGATTTCCTTCCATAGTCTTTTGTTCTTCTTCCTAAGGTTATCAATTTCTTCTAATGAAATGATGATTTATGCTTCAAGATCCATTATGCCTTCAACACCTTCTTCTTTTTCTTTTTCTTTTTTCTCCTACTATTTGTATATGTTGGATTCTTTATGTGTAGCTTAAAATAGGATGTTTCTTCTACCATCATCGAAATCATATTCTTCTTATTCTCATAAATCATTATCCTTTTTGGAGTACAAATCTTTTTTTTCAAAGATTTTCCTTTGAATGCCCTTTTTCATGGTTCTTCCTCATCATCACTATCTTCCTATAAAGGAACCTTAGAAGTGAAATTTCCTATCTAACCACAATTAGAAAATATGACAGGTAAATTACCTTCAAATATGGATATTTTCTTTAGTTTTCTTAATAGATGAGCCATATATGTATCTAATTCATCATTGGAGCATTCATCAAACTTGCATTTTCCTAACTTGTTAGATTCTTTAAATGTTGCTTCCTTATGTGATGAGTTGCATGTCCTCATTTCATATGTAGTAAGAAGTGAAGCTCGTCCATTTTTAGATTATCCAAATTCTTTAGTTGTTCTATAATAGAGACTTTAGCATCAAAATGTAGAGGAAGAGACTTATCTCCTTCGTAGTTGCTTACAATTATGTCTCACATCTCTTTTGTTGATTCACATTGTATAACTTTAACAAAATCTAAATTTGACAAGCCATTCAAGATAAATTTCATATATTTTGCATTGAAAACATTCACATCCTGATCATTTGGAGGAGAAGATGGAACCTTATATCCATCTAAAACAAGTTACCAAACTTCAAGAACAAGAGACATCAAGTGGGTTTTCATACTTATCCTCCAAAAGGCAAAAAAAAATTCCATCAAACAAAGGAATTTTGATTAAGCATTCTCGACTAGCCCTTAACCCTATAAGATCTTCTTCCAGTTGTTAGGTTGTTCTTGAAGAAGCTTGCTCTGAAACCAATTTTTGGAAATACAAAGTGATACTAAGAGGGGGGTAAAGCAATATCATTTAGATTTAAATCCTTTTTCATATATTGATCTTCAAAATTAAAACTCATCACATAATCAATCATAAACATAATGCACAAACGCTCATATTAAAGTGAAAATTAAAACTTGAATTGAATGTTTTTCAAACAATATTCAATTTATTACAACCAGTTGTGAGGACACCAATCCTCTGTAAGAACCAACTTACAAAAATTGCAGGCTCCAACTTATCAAGAAGATGAGGACACCAATCCTCAATAGGCACCAACTTACAACAAATTTTAGGCTTAGTAACTATTCAAAAAAGGTTTTCCCTCTTGTCATCTTGTACCCAAACCATTCTATATGTCAATATCCAAACTGAGCTTAGTCTCCAAATAGAATAGAACTTGGCCTTCCATAGGACTTGGCCTTCTCAACAGAACTCAACCTCAGTAGAAACAAGGCTTGGCCTCCAATAGGGATAAACTTAGCCTCTGTTAAGACAGAACTTGACCTCCTTCCAACCAGAAGAAAAACAGACAGAAAAACCTTCAAAAGTGTGCCAAAAACCCTTCCAAAGCTCATCAAATACTTCGTAATAGACTTCTCTGAGTTGGATTCACTTCACTTAATGGTTCATGAGATATGAAACCCAAATATGTTCATCATGCTTACTAAATCATAATTTAACTTACTTGAGGGGTCACTAGAAATGCTCCTTCTCACGCCTATTTATAGTGCATTTGGGGTGTAGGGCAGGGCCTACTTTTGCAACTGGAAGAATGTATAATGAATATTTAAAAAATCATTTCTCCTCAATGATGAGGAGTTAAAAGGTGTGCCATATTGTTGGAAAGGTCTCGAAATATACTATTTTACTATGTAATTTTCTATTTCATTTGGATAGCCTTTGACATCAATAATAGTCATTTTAAAAAACTATATCAATATTTAAAATGTAGTAGTTCCTTAGTGTTGATTTGAAGCTCAGATAATGTGAATATTGGTTTAAAAAATCATGATTATGCTTTTGTGATCCAATATTAGTGCTCTCCAATTCTGAAAAAAAAAAAAAAAAAAAAAAAAAAAAAAAAAAAAAAAAAAAAAAAAAAAAAAAAAAAAAAAAAAAAAAAAAAAAAAAAAAAAAAAAATACTCTCATGTGATTGAATCTCAACACCATGTTTCTCCTTATGCTCATGATTCCCTTGGACCTTTATATCCTTTTTAAGGAGATCCTTTAATAGAATGGTTTGTGATTTTTTAATGAAATTTTGCATTTCTTCCTTATTCTCTTTCATTTTCTTTTCCATTTCATCCTTATTTTCATTCATATTCTTTTCCATTTCTTCCTTATCATTTTCCATTTCATCCATCATTTCTCTTTTAAGGTTTTCTTGACTAAGAATAAATCCACCTTTTTCAACATACAACCATCCATTTCATTAACTTTCTCATCAAGGGAGTGTTTAATTCTTACAAACCTAGAACCCAACACTTAAATCCTAGCAGATTAACAATATACTGATTAAATGTAGAGCTAGGTTCATTAACATAAAAATTTCATTGAATGTAAAATTTACCAATATCAATCATGAAAATTTGACATAGCAAATTCTACCCAATCAAAGTTCTTCATTAGAATTCTTTAGAACTTACTTAGGCTCCCTTCTTTGGAAAATTGCCCAATTGAGGAAATAATTACAACAAAGGGATCTGATCCAGTGGATCAAGCCCTCTTTGGCTAAATTGGATCTCTTTGCTACCCCCTTCCTCATACCCAACACACTCACTAAGAAGCCTTTCTCAACCTTGTGTTGTTGTATGTTGTTTTCTTCTTTTGCTTTTATAACTTTACAATAAGCTAAATCCCTAACCCTAATCTCCAAAGTGATTGATGACTGATATTAGCACCTCACTTGAGATCAAGCATTGATATTATAACATATTCACTAAAGTAACTTAATTTAGCACAATATGTCAGCATAATAATAATTTTTTTTTCCTATCTCTAACTTAGGCTAAGTCACAAAAACAACTTTCTCACACTTGAGCAAGTGTTCTAAGGAGATATTAGGTGACTTATGCACGCCTAGACACTTAGCCTTGTGCATAAGTACCTACCTAAGCTATAAACATCAACAAGATGAACCTAAATTCTAAGTCTTCACTTTCTTCATCAGCACTGGACGGGCCTTCAAGAGGTTAAATTGGAGGTAGCTTTTGGATTTTTCTCTCAAGCCATGTGAGAAAATAATAACAGTACTCCTTTTTATCATGATTTGTAGTAACCCAAAAAAAATGGGTCTAATAATCAAAATTCATATTACTTGTAAGTCACATACCTTTAAAACCTTAATTTGGAGAATATATGAATGGCTTGATATATCTATGAGATTTAAAACCCTCTATATTTTAAATTTTGGTATGTAATTATATTATATGTCTTCTTTGCAATTCTACATGTTTGACCATAATTTAATGTGCCAAGTGAAAGTTATGGTAAATTTCCCAAAACTTCTTGTTTTTTGTCCTCTTCCTACGAGCAAACTTGTATAGTGTGCCATGTGTTCAATTCTTCATATATAATTATGAAATTCTTCTTTGATGTGCTTGTGTATGTCTCATAAGATCCTTCAAGATTTCACAATCTGAAAAGACCCAAAAAAGAGGTGATTAAAAAAATACCAAGTTGACATGTTTGAAATTGATTTCATTATCCTTCATGTTGCAGGTCATTTGGTCACATCCAATCAAATGGTCTTGTAACTGAATCAATCAACATCCATTGACCCTTTGCATTCATCCCCTGCAAATCCTAGAACATCTGCTCTCCAAAAAGTCGAAGAATTCTAGGTTAAACAACTTAAAAACCTAATATTTTGGCCCATCACTTTATCCCTTCATGCAACCTGCACTATTACAATTTATACATGGAGCAACTACACTCACCAACACATGTTTCCTTCATAGTAAGTGTGATGGCTCTTGGATTTTAGTAAAAATAAAAATTAATTTTGAATCTTCTCTTTCCATAAGCTTCCCAAGTGGTTTTAACTATTTAATGTTAAATCAAGATCTGAACTCCTATATTGTAGGTCTTATCTCTTATCCCTATAACTTATCCTCCCTCATATGTGGATCTAAGTCCTATATTGGTAAATCCCAAACCACCCCATTTACCCTATAAATTCATTGCCTCCCATAGAGTATGTGTTATATGTTGGATACTCTCAGTTATGCCCTCATGTTGTTGCTTTGTGCATAGGGATCCATTATCCATCCATGCACTTGAGTTGTGATTGAAGGCTTGCTTTGTGGAAAATGAAGGACATTATAGTTGGGAGACATCTACAAGGTCAAGATCTGAAAGGTTTGTATCTTCTCCTAAATTCATTAATACAAAAGTGCTTTGCTTTCCTATACTTATGTCTCATTTAATTCATATGTAGAATAATTCCTTCTTGACTCATTGTTTAGAGATGTTAGTATAGGCTATTTGTACATGTTGGTTCTCTTTCTTGTTTTAGTTGTTTTGCGAGTTCCACTTTTAGCATTTGGAGATGGAGCTAGAGTTTACAAGCAAGGAAAAGAGGAGAACTTGCATTGGCCTCCAAGTTTTTCTTCCATATTCCAAACTCTCTAACAAAAACATAAGTCCCTTTGTACCTATTTCTTCTAGATCAATCCACTAGATCTAGGGAGTTCACTTCTATTTGTGCAATTAAATTATTTGTCAAACACTTCACAAACCCCAATATCAATAGAATATATCTTTGAAAGTACAATGAAAATAGCTTTGAAATCTGAACCAGATGTTCCTTAATATATCACCTTAATTTGGTCCAAGTTTCACAATCTTAAATGTCCCAAAAAAAAATTAATGCGAAAATTCTAGACAACCATGTTTGAAACTTCTTTTAGGAGCATTATTTTTTTTTTTGGTGGGTAAGTACCCACGGGGGATTTGAATCAGTGACCTATCACAAGGAGTGCCTTAACAGTGCACCCATTCATCGTCAATTCAAAGCCCCGTGGGCCTATTTTTTTGGTAAGTAAGCAGCCACAGGGGATTTGAACCAGTAACCTATCACAAGGAGTGCCTTAACAGTACACCCATTCACCGCCAATCCAAAGCTCTGTGGGCTTATTTTAGAAGCATTCAAAAACCCTAAATTCCTTAGATTATATCTCTGAAAATATAGCAAACCAAGACCTAAAATTGAACCAGATATTCCTTGATATTTCTCCTCAATAAATTCCAAGTTTCATTGTTTGAAACCTCACAGAAAAGGTATAGAGAAAATTCCAAATTGACCTATTTGAAACTGATTTCAAGAGCATTCACGAACCCTAAATTTCAAAGAGCATATCTCCGAAATTATAGTGAACCAAGATCTAAAATTTTAACTAGATGTTCCCCTTGATTTCTCCTCAATATTCTCTAAGTTTTAGCAGCTAAAACTCCCAAAAAAAAAAATTATAGAAAAAATACCAAGATGATGTTCAAAATTGGGGCAGTTATGGGATGAATTTTCCATAAGAACCCAAATACCTAAGAGAAGCCCTCCTTTCCCCAAAAGAAAAGTTCTAAATTGTGTAAAGAGATATTATTTTTAATGTGACAAAATCATTTGGGCGAGCATTTGGAAAATACATTTTTAAATTAGAAAATTTGAATTTCCCTCCAAAAACTCTAAAGTCAGCTTGACCTTTGAAGGCATCTTGAATGTATATAAATATTGGATTGATCCTCCTCTCAAAGTGAAATTTTAGATATCTCACATTAGAGACTCACATCATTTATTCTATGGAGGCTCGAATTATATATCGTTTGCACTAATATCTCTCTCGTTCATATCAGAATATATGTGGCTCATTTTATCTTATATAGTGGTTGGTCTTGTTCAACTTTGAGGGCTCACGTGTGTTCCTATATTGTGGCATCGTATTCCTTTAATGGCTGAGATCATATCCTTATGGCATCACATTCTTTTTATGGCTCGAATATATTTTTCTATGGACAGATTTTGTATACTTATGGCTCGCACTATGTTTCTATGTCTCGTGTATGAATTTTTTTAGGTCACAACACTTTGAGGCTTACATTATCACCTCTTTTTTTATTTATATCATCACTCTATACACAATATCATCATATGATGGTTTCATGTTCTAACACCCCATCCTCCCAGGTCCACCCAAGCAACCAACCAGTTGGGGCAAACATGTGATTAGAGAGGTCACTATAATGGATTCAATCTCCTTGGTAACCTTAAGGAAATGGAATCAATGGAAAACATCAAACAAATCCATCCACATCAGCAACAACACCCCTAGGAGACATGTTCGCCACTCAAACATCCTGCCCCTTGGGTCCCACTAATGTTTTAAGACTTTTAACTCAAATTTTCTCTCATGTTATAGACAAGACAGTGACTAGCAACCCCAAGTCTCTCTCATAGGCCTATGTGCCAGCGACTGTGGACTTTTATCAGCATGCCTGTGCCAGTGACCCTGAGATTTGAGCCACTTTTCTAGCCCAGAACCCCGGCCTTTGCCCAGAAATTTCTACAACCTTCAAAATCCATAAAGTATATGATAACAATGTTAATAAATCATAAATCAACCTTAGGACTAGGCCTGAGCATCCCCAACCAAGACTGACATTCTGTCAAACACTTGGCATCAATGTAACCTACAAGTCTAGGATACAAGACATAACATAAATGACTAAAATAAATTAAGAAACATAACTAGAAGGATCACATCCTTCTCCATTGGAATATTATATCATCAAGTAGGTCTTGCATCCATTTATTCAACAATTACAAGTAAATACATGAAATAACCATGACATGAACTAGTCAATTAAACATGCTTATAACTAGCATAAAACCATACAAAATATTAAAGATATGACACTCATTAAATCCACATAGAAATCAACACAAAAGTAAGAGAACTTAGCTTTTATTAATCATAGGAAAATCTGACCAAGTACGATACTTCCACGTACCACCCAACCATAGACATGGTTGAACCAAATCCCTTTTTCAACCAGTCACCCCCATGCCATATTCCAAGCATGAATGTGGGATCTCATAGAACAACCAATCATATAATAACCAAGGGAATCCATAAGTTAAACCACCTCCACCCTCACCAAACCATGATCACACGCAAAACCGGTGCTCCGATCACAATCGAATCAAACTTGGAATGCCATTCGAAATCCATCACTATCCTTGAGGAATTTTTTGTCTCCTTGTCTCTCAGGCTTTACCGCAATCCAATCCTGGATCACTAGGCCCTAAATTGAGACCATTCTCTTAGGCTTTACCGATATCTAAACCCAGATCACTAGGCCCTAAACTGAGACTTCTCCCTCAGGTTTTTATCGTGCATCCTGCCAAAATCAGTCAAGAGATTCCTAGGCCTTTGGGAATGAACCTTGAGACCACCTCCACCCCAGGTTCTGAAATCCATCCAACAAACCAAAGCTCAAAATAGAGATAAACATCCCAACATATCATGGCATCTGGAAAAAGGCAAGGCTAGTCTGAAAACGACTGTCATATCCTGGCAAAACCATGCCACCGATAGCAAGAGAACCATACACCAACATGCAAAGCCATGTTGGGTTGTGTGAAAAAATTTTGGGACCCTATATTAGGTGGGTGGACCTACCTATGGTTTTGTGCATGGTTTTCTCACATGGTTTTGGGCGCGAAGGTTTTTGGTCCATGGTATTGGATGCTTCGACATGTATAAATATGCATTGTAACATTGAAAGGAACATACTGAAAAATCAATATGGTAGTCCCAGTATTGGGATCCAAGGGAAAAAATTTGTGTATATATGTTTTATGTGTTATGTTGTCACCTTTGTTTATTTTCTGTTTTTTAGAATTTGTATGCAGGTATTTTTTGTACGGGGTTAAAAACCTACAAGCCATGCATGTCCAAACCAGCTAGGTTACCTGCAAGTATTCCTGTTGAAGTTGCTTGATCCTTCTTTCCTTCCTTGATCCTTGCTTTCCTTCCTTTCCCTTTGCTTTCATTTCCTTTCCCTTTTCTTTATTTTCCTTCCTTGATCCAAAGCTAGAGTGCTCCAAGAAAACTCTAAGTGACCAAGAATGAGAGAGAGAGAATAATGAGAGAGCTCCAAAACTCGAACCGACAAAAGGTTAGTAAAATCTTGTCCATTGATCCTCAAAAGAATTTTTATTAATGAGACCTCTATTTTCTTCATTTTCCATCATTTTCCTTCAATTTCCTCCTCACATGCATCCTATGACCTTTTACCTTCCTTTTCTCCTAATTTCCTTTATTTTCATAAAATGTGCCAAATTTTCCTTTTTTTCCTTTTCCTTTGTCGATTTTCCTTAGCCAAAACACACATTCATTGATGTCCACTAAGATATATTTGCCCAACATTTAGCTTGGAATAAGTGTCCCTTAACCATGGTCTTATTTTGTCTTTATTAGCTTTCATTACATGAACTTTTCACCAGGGTTGTTACACATGTGGCTCACATATAAATGTGGCACGAAATTTATCTCAATGGAATTGCTCATAGAACAGTGTCATCTCTATATTGCATCGCTCTCACATAGTGACACAGTGGAATCCTTCATCGTACGATGGCACAATGGCATCGCTTATTGCACATTTGCATCCCTCATGCACAGTGGCATCACTCAAATGAACAGTGGCATTACTCTATAGTATCAAATTGTATTAAATCACTTTACAATGGCTTGTATTATTATCGGTGGCACACTTTCTATGACTTGTATTGTTCATGGCTTTAAGGTTTAATAAGGGACTTTCAGGTTAACATGGGGATTATATAAGCTTTAAATTCTTCAAGTATCTCCCGGGGACATTTTTGAATATTGTCCTTTCTCCCTTTTTATGCTACCATGTGAATTCATCTATCAAATTCTAAGGTTTTTCACAATTCTAGATTGCATTTCTTATTTTACCACTTCCATGTCTAGGCTTCTTCAATCTTCTTACAAATTTCCTCTTCCAGTCTTCCGGTAGTCTCTTCATCTAATATCCTTGTCTCTTCTTGATTTTGATAATACTTATTTTCTTCTTTCAATCTCTTAACAACATCTAGTGTTTTTTTATTATGGTTTCGTAATCTATATATTTATTCATTTTTCTTTTTCAATTATTCCCTTGAGTCATTCTTTTTCCAATTCCCCTTGCTACTTGTTCCTTGTTTTAGTTGTTCAATCGCCATAATGAGTGCTTCATTAAGGTTGTGTATCTTAGATAGCTCATTACGTTTATTCTTGATCTCTTCTTTAGCTTTTGTTAATTTATCTTTAATTTTATGCAACACCTCCATTTTTGTATCCTTTATCAATTTATTGGAAAATAGTTTTTCAAATGTTTACCATGTAATATTCCATCTAGTATCCATGTAAAAAATACACCACCACTCATGAGCTTCACCAATAAATTAATGACTTGCTAGTAAAATATAATCAACAAATTCCTTTACCACCATTCTATGGGATTGTTTGCATATGTATCTTCATTTCCACTAAATTTAGGAATTTTTATTACTTCTTAATTGAGGACTAACCTAAAACCTTATATTACAACTTTAATATATTAAAAATAATTATATGAAATAGTGATCATCCTTTCTCTTATATATTCTTCCATGTTTTCACTTTCCATGACTTTTGAATCATCTCAATCACACATCCAAATCAAACTTTATGGTATTTTTAACTTAAGACACCTTTTAAAACATTATTCTGGAGTTTTTCCTTCTAGCTAAACTTAATGATGGTGTATGTTTGCAATTTCAATGCTTATGAGTTTGAAATTTGGGTCTATAGTACTTTGATATATCTTCTCTATAGTTCCATAGGCTTGATCAAAATTTGATGTGTCAAGTAAAATTTATATTAACTTTCACAAAACTTGTTGATTTTTAACCTCTTCCCATGAACAAACTTGTATAGCATGCCATGTTCCCAAAAAGGTACTTCTATATATTTACTAAGATATTTGAATATTTCACAATCTGAAAGGTCCCAAAAAATAAGTTATAGCAAAAATACCAAACTAACTTGTTTGGAACTAATTTCAGGATCTTTCACAAACCCTAACTTCCATAGAGTATATATTCAAAATTATAGAAAAAAACTCTAAAATTTGAACCAAATGTTCCCCAACATCTCACTTAAATATGGTCCAAGTTTCACCATCTACAATGTTCCAAAAAAAAATTATAATGAAAATTCTCAATTGACCTATTTGAAATTAATTTCAGGAGCATTCAGGAACCCTGACTTTCTTAGAGCATATATCCCAAAGTATAGTGAACCAAGATCTAGAATTTGAACCAAATTCTTCTTGAGACTTATTCTCAATATTCTATAAGTTTCAGCATCTAAAACCTCCCATGAAAAAAATTTATAAAAAAAATTTCAAATTGACCTGTTCGAACTTATTTTAGGAGCATTTAGTAACCCTAAATTCCTTAGAGCATATCTCTGAAAATATGGTGAACCAAGATCTAAATTTTGAATTAGATGTTCCCTGATATTTATCCTCAATATTCTCCAATTTTCATTGTTTGAAACCTCCTAGAAAAAAGTTATAATGAAAATTCCAAGATGGCCTGTTTGAAGAAAATAACTCCGTGACAGACCACTTAACCCTTTTCCCTACATACAATTATTGTTTCAATTATTCTCTAATTCCATTATCTAGAAACTTCTTCAGGTTGCTAGGTTATGTCTTTATCTCATCCATCTCTGTGTCAAATTTCTCATCAATCATTCTCTTATTGCCAATTGTTTTCTTCTTACTATAGCTTCCTTATGAGCTCTTCCTTTGACTATCTGTAGTCAACTCCATCTTCTCTTCTATGAGCTTCCCCATTCCCATTGTGAGTTGCAACCAAGCCTTCTCTATTTGTAGTCAATCTCCAACATTGTTACTCAATACCTCATCAACCATTCCTCCTAAGCTTGATTTGTTGGCATCATTGGTTTTATCTCATAGGACCTTTTGAGTACTCCTTACTCTCCTCTGGCTTCTACACTATGCTCACAATCTTCTTCTCCTAATAATTTCCATTGTTCCCTTACTTCTAGTCTCCAACTGAAATCTATTTATAATGTTCTTTCTACAACTTTTCCTGCCACAAGATTTACTTTAAGATCTTTTACTTGCTCTCTTCCTCCTCTATTACAACTTTCTGGTTATAACCTTTGTCGTTGTGTTCTTTCTTTCTGCTACTACCTGCTTCAAAAAATTTAAATTAGTTGAAAACAAAAAATCAATACCTGTCATCCAGTTTGTTTTACAGCCTCCAAACCTTCTTGGTTGGTATGAATTTGTTTTTTATGATCCACCCTTATTTCTCATTCCCGATTCAAAATATCAACTTTGTACTCCACTCTACTAGTTCCAATGCTTTGTTTTATTCTACGATCCATATACTAAAAATCACCTTTCACAGTCTTCACAGTGGTATATTATTACTCCACTTCAATTATTTCAATCTACACTAAAAACTCGTGCTTGGATCTCCCGCTCCAATTCATGCTCTACAATCATATTTTATAATTCTTCACACCATTATACATATTTTGCATGTATCAATAATGGAGATCTAATTAATAAATTGTTACTATAAAAAAAATTCTGCCAACCTCTATAATATTCATTCGCGTAGGTTATCTTGCTCTAATACCGCTTAATGATGTAGACCTAAGGCTTAAATTCAGTTTGAGCATACCCGGTCAAATTTAAACTCGGACCCTCAAGTTCGCTTCAGAACCACCACAACAAATACTTTCATTCTAGGATGTGAATATTTTCATTAATTTCCCCCTTCAACCTTCCATCTAAAGTGGACTTCGGCCACTATCTTTTTATAATACGCCTACATTTTCCATTAACCACTCTATTATCTCATTGCCAATGTACTAGCACCAATTCACCCCGGTTTCTCCACGTTTGTTGGTTTCCATGTCCACCCGCCGTCTCTGTCAATCTTCCAAGGAAGATCTTGTGGGACACATCATCCCAGACACGTTTTGTGACAAATACTTGTTAACCCAAAGTTGATTATGTCTCCCCAACTCCTATCCGGTGACGAACTTTTACTAAAAGGAGAGTCAACTACGTGTTCGCCTCCTCTGCCTATGTATTCCGATCTTGGATCCTTTGCACTCCACTCGTGTGGTCTTAGAATAATCTTCCACTACCTCTATCTCTAATTATGAGGATTAAAACTAAAGTTTGGGCACAATACAGATCCCCCGCAATATTTATAATATATGTATATGTGTTCAAGGATAAAGAAATACGATTGCAAAAAGATTGATTGGGGCATAATTAATTCAATTCACACTCGCTCCACATTGCTTATTTTATTAAATTCAAAGCATGAATAAATATATTAGTGGCATCCTTCCAAATCCATGAATAGTGGGTCGCATGGATCAGTTTGACTCCAAACAAATATTTCAAGCCTCTTAGAATAACAATACTATAATATTAAAGGGTTTACATGGAATTTAATGATACTATTCCTAAATTAACTAACAAATCCCACACTGTGAGGAACCAACTACTCTGGTAAAAGTTTTTTTTACCTTTTTGGTCAATTGAGTGTTTGTTGATGCTCCTACATCAAGAAGCCTCCACATGACTACAGATATAACATCTGAACTTTGAAATAATAGGACGAGGATATTAAAATTTAGCTAGAAATGGATTTTGGTATCCTATGATGCCAGTGAATCCAAAGAACAAAAAATCTTAGGGTTTGAATTTCATCATTAATTTCCTTGGGATATGATGTTGGTTTTTGACTTAGGTAATTATCATAACTGTATTTTTGTTATGTCTATGCAAATCTATGATTTCAACATCCTTGTCTATTAGTTCCTCATGGAAAGATCCCATAATGTGGCCATTATTTCAATCTAGCAGATGGGGTTTGATTTCAAAAGTATAAACTTTTGTATTTCTAGTTGAACCACCATCATCTTTATGCCTCCTTTCTCAATATCTATCATGATCGTGTGAAGTTGTGGATACAACATAGTTTTTAAATGAAGTTACTTGAAGAGACTACCATAATTGGTTCCTCCCACGCTATCCATGATGAAATGGAAAGGATCCCATTGACCCACATTTGAGAATGGAATAAGCACTCATCCTACTTGAGGTCAACATGATTCACTTTCATGGTATAATTGTCGAGCAACAACCTTATGTATTAGAGTTGATTCTCTCTTTTTAAATGCATCATACCCCATCTAAACACGTCAAATCCCAACTTTTCATTTTCCATTCTTTGTCCTTGCATGAGTTCTCTCTATCTTTTGTATTTTGTTTTCTTTTATTACATCTCCATCATTGTCACTAGAAAGGATTTAATTTCATGCATTTATCATTGTTACTCTCTATGATTTCAAGGTTTTTGTATGGTGATCCTCTTTAAATGTGTATGGGCATAGCGTTCCAACTAGGGGGTATTAGTATAATGCAATAAACATTGAGATTGCATGAAACATTTTCCCAACCATCTTTGTCAAAATAGCCAATACACAAAAGTGGAATGTACCGCTGGTAATATTTCATGATATAGGTTATTTATGATATGAGTTTCCTTCTTTTTCTAGCATACACACTAACAAGTCTATTCCAAATGACAGTTCAGCCCAAGAGACAGATTGTGGTGGGGGAGCCATTCTTTTCCTTTCAGAAGCCCATCTTTACAAAATCCAAATGGGATTAGGCCGGGGAACCAATAACTATGCCGAGCTCATGACTGCAAAAAACATTATCCTTTTTGCCTTACAAAAACATTGCTCCAACTTGTAGCTTTTTGGTGACTCAAATCTGGTTATAAATTGGGTCAAAAAAAAATATTCATGTTCTGCTTTCACTTTAAGGCATATATTGGATGAGATTCACAGACTTGTCTTGTATTTTGACTCTTTCACTTGTCACCATATTTACAGGGAGCGGAACACCAATGCTGACCTCTTATACAAAGAAGCAGCTTTCAGGGACGCAAACTCTTGGTTGATCTATGAAGACTTGGACGAGGTTTTGTACAAGCACTATCATAGGCCATTCATAGACCCTAAAGCACTATGAGAATAGCTCTAGATTGGGAATTTTTTATCTCAGCTTTTTGATACAGAACATATATTTTTTAGTCTATCTGTTTTGATATTTATGTAAACAGTCATCGGATACTCTACATCCTCTGAGAAGAGGACAAAACTCTAAGTTATATGTGTTTTTTGAACTATATGTTACTCCCTGCGTGGAGGAATGCACAGTTTCTTACATTTTTGTTTGGACAAGCAGTGCTAGATCAAAGTAACGCTCTTGCATATACAGAATGTAGTTTTCATCTTTTTTAATGGAAATTACAACTTTTTCTATGGGAAAAAAAAAAGTCTATTCCAAATAAAAAAATTGAACTCGAGCCCAATTTTGATAATGTCGGGATGGACCCACTTACCTTGTTTTGTTGATTTGAAACAAGCACAAGCACTGATAATAATAGTGAAATACTTAGCGTTGACATGGATGGATTCTACTTGCATTTATTGATATAGTTTCCAAGAATTTTAGGCATGTCCATGAAGGACATATGTTGCCATCATGACAGTCAAGTATCAATGTTACGTTGAGAAATTTTGTCAACACTTGACGTGCATTTTCAATACACCCATAAAAAAAATTATCATGCGTGTGAATAAGGGTGATTGTAATGATTCAAATATATATATGCTTACTTTCTTAAGCTTCCTATAGAGGCTACCATATGATATTGGTGATTCTACGATCCTATACTATTCTATGGAAATCTCCCATTAATTGGTACTTACCATATGGGTTTTCTCCATATTGAACAAATCAATGGACTTTGAGAACCTATAGTGGAATGCAAGTTGTTCTTGTATTATTCCATGCATTTTATATTTTTGTCCATAATCTCCCAATATATAGGCTTCTCGAGGTACAAAATATCAATGAGAATTGAAACAATGAGAGACTTGAATCACTATGGAAATTAGCTTCATATTAGAGGATTCTTCCATTGACACTTTCTATGCATACACATTTTGTGTGGACATTTTATCAAACACCTTGTGTGTATGATCCATAGCCCCTCTTCTACTACTTCAATTCTTGCAATCTCTATATCTTTGTGTTATGCATATCCTGAAATTAATGAATTCCCTCTTTACTTTCTTCCTAAATATTTGCTCTCTACTACAAACATATCATTTTAGAACATTATTGAATATGACCTAATTAGGCTTGCAGCTCTTGTAGGTTTTAACCCCATACAGAAATTACCTGCATACGAATTCTAAATCACAGAAAAATAAACAATGCGAGAGCATAACACATAAAAAACACATATGCACAGAGATTTTCCCCTAAATCCCAAAACCGGGACTACCAGCTTGATTTTTCATTATGTTCCTTTCAATGTTACA
>APFE031608581.1:118035-128686 GCA_000404065.3 Pinus taeda
CATGGACCGAAAACCATCGCGTCCAAAACCATGGACCGAAAACCATCGCGTCCAAAAAAACATGTGCGAAAATCATGCACAAAACCATAGGTTGGTCCGCCCAACCTAACATAGGGTCCAAAACTAAAATTTTCCCATAAAGTGGGGTTACAGGTACCCCTCAAACCCCCTGTTAACTATGTGGAAAGCATATAACACAACCCAACAGCTCTCTTATGACATTTAAAATAAAAAAACAACAATCTCAAAGCCTCCTCTCTATCCCCGTGCCCAACAAACTCCAATGTTCTCAAGTTCCGTGGCACTTGATTTCATTTAGACATTTTTTCAAATAGATTGCATGCATTGGTTATACTTTTGCATGATGATTGTACTAAAATGAGTGAATTTACTAAAAATAGAGATACTTGAAATCCAATTTTATGGTGTAGGAATAGAGCGATATTCCTCCCATGGGACTATAAAACTTGAGATTATAGAAGTACAAGAAACCACATTTGGTTGAGATATTATGACAAGCAGTTTGCAAACAAATTTTTGGATTCATTTTTTTTTTAATTTGGCATTGGCGTCAGTATTCTGTTGAACGTTCCAATGGCATAAGACATCCCCACTATGGTAAATTTGTCGAAAAAAATTTGGCATTGGCGTCAGTCGTGCAATGGTGGTTCCAATAGCACAAGATGTCACCACTATGAAAATTTTGTCTAAAAAAAAAACTCGGTGTTGGCATCGATCTTGGGATGTTGTTTCCAATGGCATAGGATGTCGCCATTATGGTAATTTGTCAGAGAAAAAAAACAAAAACAAAAAAAACAAAAACAAAAACAAAAAAACAAAAAGCAAAAAAAAACAAAACAAAACAAAACAAAACAAAAAAACAAAACACAAAACAAAAAGGAAAAACAAAAACAAAACAAAACAAAACAAAAAAATTAAAAACAAACAAACAAACAAACAAAAAACAAACAAACAAAAACAAAAACAAAACAAACAAACATACAAACAAACAAACAAACAAAAATAAACAAAAACAAAAAGAACAAACAAAAAACAAAAAAAAACAAAACAAAACAAAACAAAAAAAACAACAAAAAACAAAAAAAACCTCAACATAGACATTAGTCTTGCAATGGCAATTCTGAAGGCACAGAACATCACCACTTTGGAAAAAAAAATTGGAAGGAATTCAGGGTAAGTGTCAATCTTATGATGGTGTTTCTGATGGCGCAGGACGTTGACACTATTGAAAAATTTTCAGAAAAATCTAGGCGTAGGCGTCAGTCTTCCAAAACAGTTTCTAACGATAGTTACGACAAAAGATAATGGCTCCAACTCTGTGTAGATTTCTTTGGATAACCAAGGTCTTGATCATGGTTTGCATTGGAATTCCAATGAAAACATGGGATGCAAAAATTTTGACTACACACCATGCAACGTTTATTGGAACCAATTTTTCGTGAGAGCGGCAACAGAGGGTCGAAATAACGACCAAATGCCATTGAAAATTGAGTGCATTTGTAGTAGTGTCCCCACAAATGATTCACATGTGTTGTTTGTAGCGAGGATGGTAGCTTCCCCTGCTCAAAAATTTAAGGACGAAGCCCCCAAAAAAATTGGATGGTTTGTTACTTCTGTTTCTAGTGGTTCTTATCACATGACTTTTACTTTTAGAAATTTTATGGCACACGGTCCCATGGTTTTTTAATTCTAATAAAGGAACCACTATTGTATTATAATACATGGTTAATGGATTGGGGGTTTATGGATGTCATGGGATATACATATTGTATTATAACATTGTAAATAAATATTACACTGAAAATTATTTTTGGTTTTCCCGATTTAGGTTTCTGGGGTAAAATATTTGTGTTAAATGTGTGTGTGTGCCATTTTATCTTTTCTATTTTTTATTAGTAATTTCTTTGTAGGAATTTATTTTACATGGTTAATACCAACATTTGGTATCACATAAATTAGGATTTAAGGGGATGCCTTCATGGATAAGGCTTTTGGCTCAAGCTTGTGGTAAACCTTGTTATAGTGGGATATTTGTGATATCCATTATTGCAATCAAAGGAAATGACAAGTAGTTCAAAGATAGATATCAAGAAATTCAATGGACATAATTTTGAGTCATGGAAGCTAAAAATGGAATATACTTTAGTGGAGAAAAACTAATGGATCCTTGTGGATCTGGGTATTGCACTGACTATTATGTCGACAAGAGACTAGACCAAGTTGGATTAGAAGAGATAAAGAAAAAATTTGTTGTATCTCTCAAATTTAGCATTAAATGTTTTAGAAGAAGCTAAAGTTAAGGCATTACATAAAAAGTTAGGGGCTTTGTATGAATCTAACTACCTAGTAAAAAATTATTCCTACAAAAGAAGCCATATAAATTGAGGATGCAGGATGGAGTCTAGGTGACAAAGGATATAACCATCTTCAATACTATGGTAATTCAACTATTATATGTTGATATTGAGATTTCATATGAAGATAAGTGCATCATTTTATTGTGTTTTTTACCATAATCGTGGGATAGTCTAGTTGTTTCCATGGGTATGGATGCAACTACCTTAAGTTTTGATGAAATAGTCTCACCCATATTATTAGAGGAGATGAGATGGAAAAACATGGAAGGTCAGAGAGCATATGCTTTATCTATAAGAGGATTCTCATATGATAGAAATAAAAATATAGAGTGGTAGATATAAATCTATAGCAAGATCTAAATCTCCAGGAAAATTTGTAAAAATATGTTGGAGATGTGGAAAAGAAGGGCATTACAAGAAACATTGTAGATCCAAAAGTGTTGAGGGAGTGAAGGGATCTAATGATGCTTCTTCTACCTAAGTAAAAAACTCCTAAAATGAAGGATGGATGTGTACTTGGATTCTTCAAACACATATAGATATCATGAGCCATGGTTGGTCGACTCAAATGCATCTTTTCGAATGACACCTCACAAGAAGTGGTTTTACGAGTATGAAAAGTATGATGGTGGTAATGTTTTCCTAAGAGATAACTCAACTACTAGAATCATACGATGAGGAAAACCTCTATTGAATCCTATGGATGAACGGATTACAACACTCCCTAGTGTTCTGCACATCCCAAGATTGGCCAAAAATTTAATTTTTGTAAGAAAGGGGAGCAATGCAAGTGTAAAAATAATGTTTGAAAAGAAAAAATTTAGGACGGTTCAAGGACTAATGGTATTATCGACAAGATTTTGGATTGGAAATCTATATAAGCTGTTTTGAAGCACTATTAATGATGGGTGCAACATTTCCATTATTTTTTAGAGTGGAGTTGAAAGGGAAAAACTCCTATAGTCTTTGGAAAGAAGGTTATGATGTGGCATCAAAGATTGGGACATATGATAGAGAAGGGCCTTTAAGCACTACATGGTAAAGGTATGGTATAAGGTAAGTTTGATTATTATCTAGTTTTTTTTCACTATGAATGTTGTCTATATGGGAAGAAAAATCGAGTAAGATTCTCCTTTGGTGCTATGAAGGCAGGGGGAATATTGGTGCACAGTGATGTGTTTGGAATTATGTTGATTACATCACTAGTAAAATCTATTGATTACATATCATTTATAGATGAATTCTTAATACATACATGGATTTATTTCGTCGGAAGGAAATTAGAAGTCTTTGAAAACTTTAAATATTTTAAGGCTCTTGTGGAGAATCAAAGAGAAGAAATTGTAACACCCTCCTTCCACACGTGCCCAAGTTCACTAGTCCACCAAGGTAAATATGTGACAAAGAGTTACTACAATATGACTCAACATCCTAGGTACAGTTAAGGAAGTGGAATCGTCCAACCAAAACTTTACTGACCACCATAAGGGACTACAAGACCACCGGGAGCTAACCAGCCACTCCAAGTGTCCAACCCCTGAGTTAAACTTGAATTTTCAATGATATGGACTCCCAGTCGCTCCCATGAAAAGGAAATCCAGTGACTATAACACTCCAATCACTCCCATAAGCCTGCTTCATAGTGATTGTAGACTAAATTACTTAGTTCTATGCCAGCAACCCCGAGATCTAAGCCACTTTTTCAAGGCTAAGATCCAGACCTCTACCCAGAACTTAATGAAACTCTCAGAAATTATAAATGACACAAAGACAAAGCCTTTAATTCAAAACTTGATCAAGGACTTAACTTGACCCATCCTAACTATGACAGACATTTCATCAAACACATCATTAACATGTAATCTACAAGTCATAATTACATATATGAACATAGGGGTCTCATACTTATCTAAGAGTCGTCAAGAAGATTTGATGCATTTTATCAATAGCTGCAATGTTATCTAATAGGTCATGCATTCATTAACCATTCATTTACTAATCAAAACATGATGAGATACATAACTAAATTTTGTCATAAAATCATGCTTAGAACTAGCATATAACCGGAATAATAACAATGATAGAATAGCCATCGAAGCCACATAATAAAAAGTAAATTTACTCATAAAATATAAGAGGAAAAGAGCTCTTATTAACATATGCAAAAGCAAACCAATTCAGGGACTTCCACATACCACCCGACCATAGATTGGGCTAAACAACAAAAAAACTAGGGCTTCCTTAGGCTTTACTGCATATCTTGTCATTACTAGTTAATGGATTTCTAGGCCTGAAACCTTCATCTATAAAACTAGGCTTTACCTCAATCCTGCCATTATTAGTCAAGGAATTCCTAGGCCTAAACAAGAAACATACACTACCATGCTTTACCACAATCCCGCCAAAACCAATCAAGGGATCACTAGGCCCTAAACAAGCTTGGATTCCTCTAGATTTATTCACCAAGACCTTAAGGAATTTTCTTGTCTCCACCCTCAAGCTTTACCATGTATCTCGCCATTATTGGTCAAGGGATTCCTAGGCCCTTGGGAATTTTCCTGAGAGCACCTCACCTAGTTCCAAAACCACCCAACAATCCAAAGCTAAGCCAAAAGAAAGAACCCCATCATACCATGGATATCTAGAAATGGCAAGGCAAGGCTAAAACCACTGTCACACTTGGAAAAAACCATGACAATTACAGCAAGAGAACCAAACATGCACATGCATGTACCATGCATGCCAAAAATAGCAATGAAATCTATATGCAACTTTATACCTACAAGTAATCACATTGTAGCCACTTGATCCAAATCTTCCTTTGCCTGATCCTTGCTTCCCTTTGCTTCCCTTTGCTTCCTTGTCCTTCCTTTGCCTTCCTATCTCCTATGCTCCAATAATTCTCTAAGAGTGCAAGAGTATGAGAGAGAGAATAGAGAGAGAGCTCCAAAACTAAATTGACAAAAGGTTGTGAACTAATCCTCGAAAGCCTTTTTATTAATGAGGCCTCTATTTTCTTCAATTTTCTCTATTTTTCCTTCAATTTCCTCCTCACATGCAACCTGTGACCTTTCACCTTCCTTTCCTCCTATTTTCCTTTATTTTCATAAATGAAATGCCAATTAATGCCTCTTTTCCTTTCCAAAGCCTTTTCCATTTCCTTTTCCAATATCCCTTAACCATAATACACTAAATGAACACCCACTGGGATAGTTTTCCCTACATTCATCTTGCAATACATGTCCCATGACCTTGGTCTTATTTTTCCTTTATTGACTTTATTACATGAACTTTTGACCCAGGGATGTTATAGACCCCTCCCCCTTAGGGGAACATCGTCCTTAGTGTTCTATGACACCTACAACTAGCAAGACCGCTGAAAACCAAAACAAACTTCCCATGGAGCTTTATAACTTAGCTCAATGCAGTATTTACAACAAACAACCTGTTGAAAAGCAAACCAACATGACAAATATAACAACACAATGCGCATACCGCTTATTGGAGCTTTATAGCATAGCTTATTGTGGTATTTATAATGACAACCATACATAAATATGTACATATACCAAAACGCATTTGCCCTTGCCAAAAAATAATCAAGGATATATAACCTGCATCTGATCATCCATTTCCCATGTAGCTTCATTAGTTCCAAATTGATTGCACTGCACTTTAACTTGCTCGATTGCTCTATTTTGGAGCATGAGTTGTTTCCACTACAAATTACACTGAGGTTCCGGCTGGAATTCACCTTCTCGCTCCACCTGCAATACAAACCAATCAATAACATGATTGTAACAACCTTGGTTAAAAATTCATATAAAAAATATAATACAAAGGTCATGGGACATGTATTCCAAGCTCAATGGTGGGAAAAATATCCTAGTCGGTGTTCATTTTTGTTTATTATAGTTAAGGAAAGTAGCAAAGGAAAAGTGGCATTAATTGGCATTTTCTTTATGAAAACAATGGAAAATAGGAGAAAACGAAGGTGAAAGGTCACAGGTTGCACGTGAGGAGGAAAATGAAGGAAAATAATGGAAAATGAAGAAAATAGAGGCCTTAATGACAAAAAGGCTTATGAGGATTAGTTCATGGCCTTTGGTGAGTGTTAACTTTTTGTCAGTTCAGTTTTGGAGCTCTCATTTTCTACTCTTTCTCTCTCATACTCTTGGACACTTAAATTTTCTTGTATCACTCTTGGAGGTGTGTGGCATACTTGGGATTTGGATAAAGAGGGAAAAGGAAGAGCAGGAAATCATAAGAGGACATCAGGATCAACAGCTACAGAGGGTTTTGCTTGCAGGTACCAAGTTTCATGTATGATTTCCTTGCTAGTTTTGGCATGTGTGGCACATGCATGTGGTTTCTTGGTTATGATATGTCATTTGCTTAGAGGATTTCATAGATTGATGGTGGATTTGCCTAGCCTTTCCATTTCCTGGATAGACATGGTGTTGTGGGTGTCTTCCCTTTTTTTTGTTGGTTCTCATGGTCCTTATAGTTGTGGGTTGAGTTACTAGTTCCTAAAAGCCTTGGTTGGATAAACACTCTAGAAGCCCTGTAACAGTTTGGGTTGAGTTACTAGTTCCTAGAATGCTTGGTTGGACAAATTATATGGAAGACCTTGGTGGGTCAAGTTACTAGTCCTGGAAGCCCTGGTTGGAATAAACGCTCTGGAATCCCGACAACAGTTGTGGGTTGACTTACTAGTCCTGGAAGCCCTGGTTGGAAAAAACGCTCTGGAGCCCTGGACAGCTTGGGTAGAGACCAATATGGTGATGGTTAGTGATGTCTGACCGTGAGGTGGAATCATTGGTTGAGGGTTGAGGTGGTTTGGCCTCAGGAAGCATTGGTTCAGTTTTGTTTGAATTGTTCCATGAGATCCCACATTCATGCTTCGAATATGGCACAGGGGTGATTGATTGAAAGAGAGATTTGGTTCAGCCTAATCTATGGTCGGGTGGTACATGGAAGTCCCAGAACTTGTTTCATTTTTCATATGTTAATAAGAGCTCCTTTCCTCTTGTATTTGATGGGTATATATACTTGTTCATATGTGGTTTTTATGGTTGTTATACCTTTGTTAATTATGTTGAATATATGTTGGTTAAGAGGATGATTTATGACACTCTTGATGTACGGATCTCGTCATGTTTTTATTAGCACACAATTGAACAATGAATATATGACCTAATATATGATAATGCAGCTATTGTGATAAGGCATCAATGCTTCGTAACGATTCTTAGATAAGTATGAGACCCTTATGCTCAAATCCATTGATATGACCTGTAGATTTCAAATTTGTGACACGTTTGATGAAATGTCTTTCATGACTAGTAGGGGTCAGATCAATTACTTGCACTAATGATTGCATTAGTAGCCTTATTCCATTTTTATTTATCATTTTTTAAATTTTCATCAAGTTCTGGGTAGTAGCCTGAGCCTTGGACCTTAAAAGTGGCATAGAATCTGGGGTCGCTGGCTCAGAACTAACTGAAAATTTCCATAGTCGTTGGCATGCATTACTATGGGAGCGATTAGAAGGCCTCAGTTACATGCATTTCTTGTCCTGGGAGTGGATGAGGGTCCAGATCAGTGAAATGTCAGCTTGTCTCATGGGTTGGTCACCTGGAAGGGTTGGTTTTCTCCTGAAGGTTCTGTAGCATGTGTGGAAACTCATAATGGTTTTGTTTAGTTGGTTCCACTTCCTTAATTGTACATGGGGAGTTTAGTCACATCATAGTAGCCTCTTTTCACATTTTTACCCCGACATAACGGTTAACTTAGGTAAATATGGGAGGAGGGTGTTACAATGATCAACATCTTTTACATATCTCTTAAGCAATGAAACATGGAAAACATCATGGAATTTCACTATTAGAGCTAATGAAACTTTGTAGGCCACTTGACTAATCCCAAAAGGCCCGCAATATTGAGGTGCCAACTTTACACATGACCCAATCCTCAAGGAGATTTTCTTCATCTTGATCTGCAAGTACACATTCTCCCCAACCTAAAACTCTTTAAATGCACTGTGTTGTTCTACATAACTCTTTTGTCTATCTTGTGTTGCCTTTATATTCTTCTTGATAACCTAAATTTCATGTTCCATCTCTACCAACATATCCAGTCCAATCAACACCTTGTTCATTGGATCACTCCAGCTGGTGGGAGTATTATAACTGCCTACAACAGACTCATCCCCAGTGACTTATGATACCCATTATTGTAAGCAACATCTAACAGTGGAAGATACTCTTCCCACTTTCGTTGTTGATGCATAACATACATTATCAACATGTCCTCCAAAACCTTATTGGCCCCCTCTTTTTTTCCATCTGTCTACAGATGATAAGTTTTAATGAAGGCCAACTTTGTACCCAAACCTACAAAGGCCAACTCTGTACCCAAGCCTGCAAATAACTCCTTCCAAAACCTAGAAGTGAATTTAGCATCTTTGTCTGACACAATATTATTCGGAACACCATGTAACCTTACTATCTCCCTGATGAAGACATGTGTTATATCACTAGTTGAATAAGTAGACTTCACTGGAATGATGTGTGCTACCTTGTTCAATCTGTCAACCACAACCATAATAGAATCATGTTTTCTAGATGTCCTCAGAAAACTTGTAATGAAATCCATGGAAATGACCTTCCATTTCCACTCTAGAATTGGAATTGGTTGTAGTAGACCACCTGGGTGCTTGCACTCTACTTTTATTTGTTGACAAACCAAACATTTAGCCATAAACTCTGCCTCCTCATTCTTCAGATTCAACAAATAGTAGAACTTCTTCACCGTTTTCAATTCCTTCCGAGATCCCAAATGAGCTGAATATGGCTTAACATTAAATTCCCTCAAGATAAACTTCTTGATTTCACTATTGTCTGACACATAGATCATGTCCCTAAATTTGATCAAACCATGTTATGTGAGATGATAGTCCACATCCTAATCACCTATACTCTGCTACTATAACTTTTGGATAAGATGTAAGATTTTATCCTGTAAATATGTCCCATATGAGCTCATAATTTTCATGTGATTTACCTGCACTCTTTTGTTATGAGCAACTGCAACCCTATTCTCCTTATCTTTGATGTAAATGGTCTCGAAATCAAACTCACTTATCGTGGCCAACCATCTAGCTTGCCTAGAATTCAGATTAGGTTGGTCAAATAAATATCTCAACCCACTGTGATAACTCATCAATACAAATCTCCTTCCAAGAAGATATTGCATCCACATCTTCAATGCATGAATGATCACTACCAACTCAAGATCATGTGTCACATAATTCTACTCATGCTCATTTAGCTTCCTTGATTCATAGCATACCATAACATGTCCCTTATGCATCCAGACTCCACCAAGTCTTGTCTTGCAAGCATTTATACACATGACAAACTCTTTATCTAGATCTAGAATCTTGATAACTAGATAATTTCTCAACAACTACTTCAACTACTCAAAACTAGTTACATGTTTCTCTGTCCATTCAATTTTCTTTCCTTTCCTCTGCAGTGACATAATAGGATAGGAAATTTGTGATAAGCTCCTGATGAACCTCCTATAGTAATATGTTAACCCCATGAATGATCTAACTTCATCCACATTCCTAGGAGCTACCCATTCCATGATAGCTCTAATCTTATCTGGATCCATTGTTATGCCTTCCTTGGAAACCACATGTCCCAAGTAATGTACCTTTGTCTAAAAGAAACTACACTTACTATGCTTGGCATACAACTGATGCTCTCTTAGAAATATCAATATTGTTACTAAGTGTTCGGCATGCTCTTTCTCATTCTTAGAATATATCAATATATCATCAATTAATACAATAACAAACTTGTCCAGATAAGGACACAACACACTATTCATCAAGCACATGCAAGTAGTTAGAGCAATAGTCAAACCAAAATGAACTACAACAAACTCATAATACCCATACCTGGTCCAGAATGTAGTCTTGTAGATGTCCTCTTCTTTAATGTGTACATGATGATACCTTGATCTCAAATAAATATTCAATAATTGTTAAACACACATGGGCAGCAAGAGAATCTGAAGGATAAAACATGAGAATAAATTTTTTATTAACAAGAGATATACATTTATAGTACATAGTTTGATCGTTGGGTTTCACATCCCAAGGTCTATTGGACTTCTTTTTGTCTATTTGGCTTCCATACTAACCCATTGAGGATTAGGTGTCCAACATTCCCCCCCTTAATCCGAAGGGTTATGTATGAGTC
>APFE031608581.1:129474-171639 GCA_000404065.3 Pinus taeda
CCAAGAAGTGATCCATCCAAGATGAATCTTTGTTCTTGCAGGACGTTTGTTTCTGAAGCATCTGTGTGAAGAATGGGTGGTTTTGTGACAGTGCTTACATAGATGAAGATCAAAATGGTGATCTTTCAAATGGCCAACTCGGTCACAGTGTTGGCATTTCACAATCTGTTGTTATTGTTGTGGAAGAGGGGCAGAATCTGGAACAATTGGAGGTGAACTGTCATGAAGGAATCCAGCACTCTAAAACTGAATGGGCTTTGAGTAGTCTGGAATATGAAAGGACAAGTCCTTCTCATATCCAAGACCAGTTTTGTGCTTGTTGTGGACAAGCTGTTCCCAAGGTCTGATGATGGGCTTGGGAAGTGCAGACTGAGTTTCTGCATCTATATGTACAATTGTTGCTTTATTGGGTACTAAATTTGAACCAACTGTATCATTATTGACTTGCTTCTGATGGGTTTCAGTCTCAATGTTCTGAACAAAAACATGTTCAGAATGACTCCTCTGTTTTAATTCTTCTTGTTGTAGCTGAGTTTCAAGATGCAAAAAATCAATTTTCTCTTATGCATTTTGTAGATAGACCTGAATGTCTATGAGATAAACTTTTCTTATTTTTAATGTATCATGAGTGGCAGACAATATCAGAGTTTTGAGGAACTCTAATACTTCATTGATTCTGGCCATTTTTTCTTCAATGTCAGAATTACACCTTAAAAACTAATCACAACTACTACTCAATGCAAAAAAGTAATACCCACTCACAGTACATAGCAATATCCTTTATAAATGTGCACCAAATGATCAGTGTGCAACTAGCAAGCACCAATTACAATCCATTACATAAAAATGACCAGCACTATGTTCTGACAATACAGCTGACTAAACTTTTCTCCACAAAAGATTACTATTATTTGTCAAAACAATCATTGCCTTTATACAGCCCACCAAACTCTTATGCAGTAGTCGAATCAAGGAATCAATGCATATATATGTAGATAAAAACTATAATGATCTTTAAATATAATGCCACACTAGGGCAGTAGCAACAGCAAACTTGCTTGGATCCTTCAAATACTCCTTCACTTTCAAAGCAGAAATGATGGCTATCAAAACTTCAACAACTATAGCACCATGTCATGGACAGGACTTGAATGCTCATATATAAATACTTTGACTAGGGTATGAATCAATATTCTCTAATCTTGCCACTTTCTTCAAAGAAAACAATAGTCCACTTCAACATTTGAGATACCAAATTTGCATGAAAACAATAGTACACTTCAACTTTATGTAATAATTGCATAAATATATTTGTAGTGATGTACGTTGCTACCAGAGGTGCCACGCTTCAACTAGTTCATGATTCGCTATAAGACAAGTCCACGTCCCTTTATCAATAATCCCCTTGACTGATATCACACTAGCAGTAAGTTACACTTCCCACGATGAACACATAGACCCTTTTTTTTTGTAAGCAAAGAATTTGGGATTTCCTCTGTAGCAAAGAATTTGGGATTTCCTCTATACTCATATCTATCATTGACTTGTATCACAATGAAGTTAACAAAATTAACTTCAAACAAGAAATACACTATAAATTCCATCCATCCATGGGCATACGATGTTGACCTTGCACATAACTTATGCCAAGTGAGGGTAAAGTAAACTAGGACAAATTAAAACTCCATATATAACGTTTACAAATTGGGTTGTGTGCCAAAATTATTCAATGACCATAATTACTGCTTTTACAAGCAAAAACTCTGCTTGTTCCCGCAAAGAAAGGAAAAAGCGTAACATTTATGCAATTAAACTCAGAGTTGAACTGATCAAAAAGGCAAAACAAAGTTACCATCCACCAGTTCCAACTTGTTGGCTTCAATAATTGGGTTTACAGTCAGAGGGGTAAAACTGCCCGAAGGACCATAAAAATGAGGAAAGAAATTCAGACCATCAACAGATTCGTACATCAAACCCTTCCTAAGCTTGGATGTGTCTAATTTGAGTAGATAAAGGTCTGTTCGTCCGGAGAAGAAGTTTTCTTTTACAGTCAGAGGGGTAAAGCTGCCCGAAGGACCATAAAAATGAGGAAAGAAATTCAAACATCAACAGATTCGTACATCAAACCCTTCCCAAGCTTGGATGTGTCTAATTTGAGTAGATAAAGGTATGTTCGTCCAGAGAAGAAGTTTTCTAAAACACCCTTAACTTGAGAGTGATTGTTGAGATGAATACATCCAGTTTTCTTGTCAAGGTCACTGCCCAATGTCAATCCCGTCTGCTGGAGCTCGGTCACCAAAATCCTCTTTTTTTTTGGAATAAGAGAACCATCATTCTATTTAGAGAATCGCACGAACCAAGGCTCCATTCCCACACTATTTCAATGCACTATTCAATTGAATTACCCAAACGCATTGTTCAACGATATTCACAAGACAGGCAATTGCTTCAACGCATTTTGATGCACGTTCAGATATATATGAACCAACGTTGCATATAAAGTACGACGTTCAGTGTAAAAGGACCAGTGTAGAGATTATTCAATAGAAAATGTGTTCTATGGGACAGCGTAAATTCTTTTACGTAATACAAGAACGTAGCAGCATTAAACAACGGAGTTGTGTTAAACACTGACAACAAACACTGAGTGTAAATATATGGGCAGCATAAAACATATATGGGATACTTGTGGTTTGGTGCGATATGCTATGGATTCAACGTTCAGGAGTAGTGTGTTGTATGACTCACTATGGTAGGTCAACCAAACAATGTTGTGGGAGAGCACTATAGTCACTCAACTTTGATCACTTCCTTTTCACTTGATGGAATCAACCCCGAGTGTGTAATGGGACTGTGACAGTGGATTGTGAGGACTAAGGGAGCATTAACACCAACGTCCATACAATCCAAGCCAAGATAAACTCATAATTACGTCCTCTTGATTCTTCTAGAGCAAGAGTAAACTTGAAAGGGTGTTGCTACATCTTTGAAGTGCGCTCAATGCAAAAATGGGTATTGATTTGACACAGAGAGAATCAGGCAGAACTGTCAGATACATTAGGGTGGCAAGGAGAATTTTGGTGTTGTCCAAGCAACAGAATTCAAAGAGACGTTCAGTAGAGTAGCTGCCAAAGGAACACTAATGGAACGCTGACAGCACTGTAGGAGCAGACATTCTATGGGAATACCAAGCATTACCCATATTATCACGCAGACAGCAGATTATTACGACTGAGCAGATTCAGAATGGCAGAGACATAATTAGATGAAACATCTTGGTGCATGTAAGTAGCAGACCTAATAGACAGAGGTGGCAGCTAGAGTTTTGCTGAGAAAATATTCATAAGTGATGGCAGAAATGATCTACACATAAAGGCCATAAAACAAATGGCTCAAAGTAATTATGCAGGGTAGGAATACGCCTGCTCTGATACCATTTTAAACACACATGGGCAACAAGAGAATCTGAAGGATAAAACATGAGAATACATTTTTTATTAACAAGAGATATACATTTATAATACATGGTTTGACCGTTTGGTTTCACATCCCAAGGTATCTTGGACTTCTTTTTGTCTATTCGGCCTCCACACTAACCCATTGAGGATTAGGTGTCCAACAATAACATCGTTTCTCCCTTCAACTAGTCAAACAAGTCATCAATCCTCAGCAACGGCTACCTATTCTTGATGGTTACCTTGTTCAGTTGTGTGTAATCAATGCACAATCTAAGATTACCATCATTATTCTTCAAAAACAACACTAGTGCACCCAAGGTGATACACCTGGCGTAATGTATCCCTTATCAAGCACTTCCTTCAACTGAAACTTTAATTCCACTAGCTCTGGAGTGCTCATCCTGTATTGTGCCTTTGATGTTGGTGCTACTCCTGGTACCAACTCAATAGAAAAGTCTACTTCCCGATGAGGTGGAAACTCTAAAATCTCTACTGGGAATACATCCTGAAACTGTTGCAAGACCATATACTTCTTCAAGACTTTCACATCCTCAACATCCTTACCTTTATTACTAGAAATATGTACTACAAATAACACACACCCTTTCCTGTGATTGTGCTTCGCCTACATAGTGGTAACCATGATAACTAATGTAGCCTTCTTCTTACCATGCAAGGTTCTTTGTTCTCCATTGTCATCTAAGCACTTAATGGCCATGTCATAATAATCTACTTTGATCTTATGAAGGTACAACCAATCCATACCCAGAAGCATAGTGTATGATCCCAATGGAAGTACATTCAAATGTGCTGCAATAAGCATACCATTCAACTCAAATGCACAAGCTCTTCCCCAATGATGAACTCCCTTCATAGTACTTGTAGCCATCTGCACTAACCAAGACTCTGCATGCACTTCTTTTCTCAAACCACACTTTGTCCAACATCCCCAATTGTTTGTGCTTCTTTTGCACTGTAGATCTGAGGCCTACCAACCTGACAATACAAGAAATCCTTCTTGAGATGCTCCTTTCCACATATCCAACACTGCAATTGTCCCTTACCCTCGCCTTTATTCTGCTGCCCTCTAGGTTGTGACCTGTGTCCCTTTCCAACTACAATATTCTATCTCCCCCCTGCATCTTGAGGTATTATTTGCTTCACTAACCATTTACCTTTATTCTTGTCTTTCAATTTCCAACCTTGCTGAGACTTTGTCTTACGCTTCGATTGCTCATAGAAATGCTTCAACTTTCCAATTACTTTTTTAAGTGACCAAGGCTTTTCATACTCAATCTAATCTTTAAATGCTAATGGTAATCCACTGATTAATCTTTGAACTTTGGATTTCTCATCCTTAAGATACGATACATACCTCAACAACTCCATAAACTTAGTCATGTATTCCTCATCTATCATCGATCCTCTCTCACAAGTAATTCTTCCTGAATAGTCTCTTGAACTCATGCCAACTTAACTCCTCTATCCTGATGTCTCTGACCCACTTCACATCTTCCCACTAGATGTACACTTTCCCTTTGAGGTTGAAAATAGCTATCCTAGCCTTCATGTTCTCTATGTAATCATGAAACTCAAAGAATTTCTTCATTCCAAGTAACCATGCCTTTGCATCCTCCAGCTTCTTCATCTCTCCATCAAATGTAGGTGGATTGGCTTTCTTGAACTCATCTGGAAAATATCCCCTGTCACTCCTCTTCTAAGGATGATAGTGATAATAACCATGGTACCTTTTGGAACCAGAACTAGAATAAAGCCCATGTCCATTACCTCTCCTATTAGGTGTATCCAAGAATCTTCCATCCCTTATAGTATCATCATTGTCTGACTTGTGCCCGCCATGAGATCTACTACCATAGGCTCCATTAGCATGTCCTCCTATCCATGACTGATCCTAAGTGGTCCCTGTCTATGAAAATATGACAAACTCTAAATGATAACTTCATTGACCCTTGCTTGTTTCTCCTGTGCCCTAGCAAGTATCTCTTGTGACTGAATGAATTTTTCATTATCTGGTTTGCAAATTCTTATTTTTGCCTTCAAACTTCTCAAAGTGTTTACTATATGAGGGCAGTACTCATAACCATGTTGCTCATCTAATCTGTAGGGAGAGTCTCATGAACTATAATCCACCATTTTTGTAGTCATAATTGATCCTCTTCTTCCTGCAAGTATACCATGTCAGATAACCAAACATAAACATAACCAACATACCTCAGTATAGTTCAGGGGAGGATATCTTGTCAGCAAGATCAACTAGATTAGTACGATATATGTATAATCATAATCATAACAATATATCGACATCATGCATGACAATAGAAACCATATGCCATGACCCCATGCACGACAACCGTGCCCATAATAACGCATGGATAACAACATATAGACACTAACATGCATAACAAATGTGTATACAACCGACATGAATTCATGACAAACACATCCCAACAACAACATCATCAACTTATACATGACAACAAAATTGTAACAATGACCACCACCGTGCATACATAACAAGCACATATATAACCTCCATGCATGCATGACAACCACATTCCCACCAGGGAAAATTTTAGGGGCTAATATTCGCAGTTGGTCTAATATTCCATGCTTTTTCCAAAAAAAAAGATTCACCAATTTCCATTTTTCTAAAGACGAATTCACCCAAATTTTATGGTATAAAATAATTTTACCTTAAATATCACCAATATTATATATTATCTAATATAAATTAATTAGAAATCTAAACATTTTTACAAAATTATCATTAAACAATTTAAAATTGGAGATTAGGAATAGTAAGATTCGCTAAGGTTGCTAAACTTTAAGATAAAATTCCATCCTTAAAATTTTCCCTAATTCCACCCAACCAATCCAAGTGTTGAACCATGCTCTTATACCACTATGTAACACCCTCCTTCCACGCTTACCCAAGTTCACCGGTCCACCGAGGTAAATATGTGATGAAGAGTTACTATGATATGACTCAACTTCCTAGGTACAGTTAAGGAAGTGAAATCGTCCAACCAAAACTTTATTAACCACCTTCGGGGACTACGAGACCCCCAGGAGCTAACCAGCCACTCCAAGTGCCCAACCCCTAATTTAAACTTGACTTTTTAATGATCTAGACTCCCATTCTCTCCCATGACAAGGAAAGCCAGTGACCATAACCCTACAGTCGCTCCCATAATCCTGCTTCACAGTGACTCTAGACTAAATTACTCAGTTTTGTGCCAACGACCCCGAGATCTAAGTCACTTTTTCAGGGCTAGGATCTAGACCTCTGTTCAAAACTTGATGAAACTCTTGGAAATGATAAATTACATAAAGACAAAGCCTTTAATTCAAAAATTTATCAAGTACTTACTTGACCCATCCTAACCATGACAAACATTTCATCAAACACATCATGAACATGTAATCTACAAGCCATAATTACATATTTGAACATAGGGGTCTCATATTTATCTGAGAGTCGTCAAGAAGGTTTGATGTCTTCTCTCAATAGTTGCAATGTCATCTAATATTTCACGCATTCATTAAACCTTCATTTACTAATCAAAACATGATGAGAGCCATAACTAAAGTCTATCATAAAACCATGCTTATAACTAGCATATAACCAGAATAATAACAACGATAGAATAGACATCAAAGCCACATAATAAAAAGTATATTTACTCATAAAATAAAAGAGGAAAAGAGCTCTTATTAACATATGCAAAAGCCAGCCAATTCAGGGACTTCCACATACCACCCCACCATAGATTGGGCTGAACAAAATATTTCTTTCATCCAAACACCCATGTGCCATATTCCAAGCATGAATGTGGGACTCACAACAAAACAACCAAGGATTCCTAAGGATTTATTGCATATCCCACCATTATTGGTCAAGGGATCTCTAGGCCTGAAAACCTCATCTATACAAACAGGACTTACCGCAATCATGCCATTACATGTCAAGGGATTCCTAGTCCTAAACAAGAAACATGCACTACCAAGCTTTACCGCAGTCCCGCCAAAATTAATCAAGGGATCACTAGGCACTAAAAAAGCTTGGATTCCTATGGATTTCTTCACCAATACCTTGAGGAATTTTCCCATATCTACCCTCAATCTTTACTGTGCATCCCACCATTACCTGTCGAGGGATTCCTAGGCCCTTGAGAATTTTCCTAAGACTACCCCACCCAATTCCAAAACCATTCGGCAATCCAAAGCTAAACCAAATGAAAGAACCCCATCACACCATGGCTATCCAAAAATGGAAAGGCAAGGCTAAAACCATTGTCATGCCTAGAAAAACCCATGTCAATGACAACAAGAGAACCAAATAAACACATGCATGTACCATGCATGCCAAACCTATTAAGGAAACCATACATGCAACTCGATACCTACAAGTAATCTTGATGTAGCCACTTGACCTACCTCTTCCTTGCTTGAGCCTTGCTTCCCTTTGCTTCCTTGTCCTTCCTTTGCCTTCCTATCTCCTATGCTCCAATAATTCTCTAAGTGTGCAAGAGTATGAGAGAGAGAGAATATAGTGAGAGCTCCAAAACTGAACTGACAAAAGGTTGTGAAATGATCCTCAAAAGCCATTTTATTAATGAGGACTCTATTTTTTTCAATTTTCTCTATTTTTCCTTCAATTTCCTCCTAACATGCAACCTGTGACCTTTCACCTTCCTTTTCTCCTATTTTCCATTATTTTCATAAACAAAATACCAAGTAATGCCTCTTTGCCTTTTCAAATCCTTTTCCATTGCCTTTTCCAATCCCTTGGCCATAATAAACCAAATGAACAACCACTAGGATGTTTTGCTCAACATTCAGCCTGGAATACGTGTGCCTTGACCTTGGTCTTATTTTTCCTTTAAATACTTTATTATATGAAATTTTGACCCAGGGTTATTATAAAAATTAAGGTGTTGAGGATAATTAATGGTGGAGAATGATATGGGAATGAATTCGAGGAATTTTGTAAGAAGTGCGATATAGCAAGATAGAAGACTAGTCCATGCACACTTTAGCAAAATGGAGTTTCAAATGGATGATTAGGAAATTAATGGAAAACATGGATCATGCTCAGTGGTGTCAGATTAGAACACGAATTTTGGATAAAGGTAGTGGATATTGCATGTTACATGGTAAATTGATCACCCTCATTAGTGTTATATGACAAAACTCCACACCAGGTATGGACTGGTAAGAAACCAACTCTTAAGAATCTCATAGTTTTTCTTTGTGATGCTTACGTACATGTTCCAAAGGAAAATAGGAGTAAGCTAGATAATAAATTTGAGAAGTGTATCTTTATTGGCTATAAATTTGGTTTGAAATGTTATTAAGCTATGGAAACTAGAAACTAGGAAAGTTGTGTATAGTCAAGATGTGGTATTTATATAAATTAAATATGGTGTTAAATGAGAAGTCCTGTGAAGGGAGAAAGAACTAGAGAAGATATAGTTTGAATTGAAAAATGATGAATTGAAATCTACAAAAGAACGGGAACTAGAAGAACAACAACAACATTCTCCAATATTGAGGAAATTAGTTCATGAAGAAGGCAACTGGAAAGGTATACTCCACTTGATTTTAATTTTAATTCTACTTTATTTATTATTGATGATGATCCTAGAATTGTTAGGGATGCAATGGATTTAGAGGATGGCAAACTCTAGAAAAAAATCATTGAAGAAATGACATCCCTAGACAAGAAGAGGGTTTGGATCTAGTGGAGTTGTTGGCTAGAAGAAATCCCATTAGCAGCAATTAGGTCTCTAAAGAAAAGTTGAAAGTAGAAGGAAAAGTGGATAAATACAAAGCTTGGTCAATGGTAAAAGGTTATTCCTAAGTAGATGGAATTGACTTTGGTAAGATTTTTTCTCCTAATTCCAAGTTAACTTTTATTAGATTTATTTTATCTATTATTGTTGCTTTTTATTTTGAAGTAAAACAAATGGACGTGAAGATAGCATTCCTATGTGGGAATCTGGGAGAAGAAATCTACATGAAGCAGCCAAAAGTATTGGCAGTAAAGAGAAAGAAAGAACCAGTATGTGGGTCGAAAAAGCTCATGTATGGGTTAAATCAATCACCAAGGACATTGTATTAAAAATTTGACACTTGTATATTGGGAATTAGCTTCATGTGTTTAACCTATTTGGAGGAGAAATCAGTTGGATGCACAAGAAATATTTTTTTGTGGTACTCTGAGCTAGAGAAGCTGCATACATGGCAGCCACTCATGCAAGCAAGGAAGCAATATGGTTAAAAAACTTGTGTTCATGTACTAGATTGGTACAACAAGCTATAAGGATTGATTGTGATGGTTAAAGTGCAATATTCTTGGCAAAGAGCCTAGCTTATAATTCCAAGATAAAGCATATTGATGTGCAATATCACTTTGTAAGAGACATGGTTGAAGACATGAAGGTGTCGTTAGTGACGGTGGACAATTTGAAGAATGTTGAAGTTTTACTAACAAATTCTGTGAGCAATAAGAAGTTCTCTTTGTGTAGAAAAACAATGGCAATTGTTGGCTTGGATTGTTAATCAAATGCTTCTATGATCCTGTGTATGCAAAGAAAACAACAAGTAAGAGAACACTGTGTATGTGTTATATTCTTTGCATGATTAGCCCCACACATAATTCTTATGCATCGGGTGCAGTAGGGAACGTCCGCCCCCCCTCCTCTCGCCCCCCGCTTGAGGGTTCGAGGGTGGAGCCCTTGAAAAACAAATGGTAGTTTTTTGTGTTTGTTTTTAACAATTTTTAGCAAATGATTTTTGCTTTTACAGTTTTGTTGTGCATGGTGGTTCAACCTATGATTTTGTAATACCAACTAAGGATCTATAGTTGTATTATAGTCAAGAGTTAATGCATTGGAGTTTTATGGACACTACTGAATATACATATTATATTATAACATTATAAAATAATAATATATTGAGAACTCTTTTTGGTTTTCTTGATTTAGATTTCTAACGTAAAATCTATGTATTAAATATATATGTGTATCATTATATCATTTTTATTTTTTATTTTTTATTAAGAATGTGTTTATAACAATTACTTATACCAAATTAAAACCAACCAGTAAAATTTCTAATATTTATAACCATTATACATTTATTTACAAAAATAAATATTCTTATTTCCATTTCAATTTATGGTTTTAATGTTATACTTAGTTGTTGTATATTATTATTTATTTTTGAATTATATATATATATAGATAGAGTAACATTCCGGAATTTAATTTTCCATTAAAGAATTTTTATATTTATTACACTACATGGACCTGTTTTCATTAATGTGAAGTATTTGATTGGATTTAATAACGGATGGACTCCGTTAAGTAAATGAATACAATAAAAATTATATATGAATGAAAGTCTAACATGGATATGACATAACCTTCATACAATTAATAGTTAATAGTTAATTGAGTGAAGACACGTGGAAAGAAGCGACACGTGGATAATCAATGAGAGACGGAATAATGGCATCAACAAGATGAAGGGATGAGGATGAAATATCTATTGCTATATCTATATGTGCCCATGCTAATTCCATTTCAATTTTCAATGCTCTTACAAAGTGAGCATATACTAGTTGATGTATTTAATTATAGAACAATATAACTCTATTCAAAGCAATTGAACTTTAACGAGGGATTTAGTCTCCACACTCTAATCTAACATACGGACGGTCAAAGGACGATTGAGAATGGACTCTGCAGTTTAAATCAAAATATATGTGCTGTATTCCTTAAATGTTTAGAGGAAACCTATGTAACCTAGATTTAGTGAGCAATATGAGGATGACACATTAAGTTCTTCAAGTTAATTAGTGAGCTGGGTAAAGGTTTTCTATTTGTTTTTTTATTTTGGTAAAATTATATTAATAATTCATTGATTTTACGTTCAAAAGCTTGAAAGAATTTGAAGAGCAGGTATAGAATTGCTTTGTGGGATTTGATCCCAAAATCATTGATTTGTAAATACATACTTAATGAAATGTTAATTGGTTGAAACCCTGCACAAATGTTTGATATAAGCAAAAAAGCCGAAAAGGTTGAAAGGCTTAATTGGTTTGTGGAAAACCTTGTTTTCTTGGACTGGATCATTGTGCAATTACTTTTCTTTAGATGTTTTCTTTATATCTATATTACAAGGAACACATTGAATGTCTTATTTCATTTTAGAGTAAGTTAATTACTCAAAATCAAGAGGTTAAGTTAATTACCCAAAATCAAGAAACCTCTATAGATGGCCAAGCATATATGAAGCTCGCTAGTGACCAAGGCAATAACCACCATGACTATCCCCTACCAATATATTTCATTGAAAACCATAATTGTATATTGCATTTAGAAAGTCAAAACATAATATTAGAAAACATGATATATTGCTATTAAAAAGTTAATTCCATTAGAAACCATGATATTATTATTATATTTTATAAAGAATAATATACATATATAGAATGATACTACATTGAAAACCATAATTGTATACTGCGATTAGAAAGTCAAAATATAATATTCGGAAGCATGCTAAATATGACATTACAAACCTTAAATGTCAAAGGGGGGACTTAGGAGTTGGAAATTAAATGACCATAGCCATTCCGAAGACCATGTCTATAGAGACGTTAAAAAATTGTGGTCAATGCCAAATTAGGAGGCCGGAAGGCAAAAACAAAAATAAGAAAATACCAAATCATTGCTAACATTACATGTAGCAAGAATAATAGAAGCACTTCTTCCCCATGGATGCCTTCCTGATTGTGATCTCACGCTCGCCTAAAGACGGCCATCTAAACATGAACACGCACGCTCGCCTGAAGACAACCATACTTGAAGATGACCATCTAAACATGAACACGCACACTTGAAAGGAGGAACAACACACCGGAAACTATTCAAATCAGCTAATGAAGTGAAGCAGTGATATATTGGAAAGTCTCAAAGATGCCGACTTGAACAATGTTTCATGAAGGACAACATAAAACCAATATCCCAACTCATTCATTTCATTATCCCAACTAATTCATCTCATGATAAAATGAGAAAATCTAGACATCTTTTAACAAATATAACACCTCAATTGGAGGAGAAAGGAGTTGTTGGCATTGTCACCATATCCAGGAATACTGAAACCATGATCAAGACACAAAAAGAATGATCAAACAAAACACATGCCAACTTATAAGACAAAACACATCGTAGACTCTCTAGCTCATGATGATGAAGGCAGATGGAAATCAATGCAGAAGGCCACCCCAAATGGTCATGATCAAAGCCAAGAAGCAGAAAAACCCATTCATAGATACAACAATAATGTGCACGCTAGGAGCTATGACAGTCCAATGATCTGACATGTTTAAAGCATGGGAAATCAACCCTCAGGAAGCCACAAATAACTTTGCAATAAAATATAAAATATAAAAGCCTGCATGCCGCCTTCTTCATTTAAGAGAAAGGGTGAGCAAGATATTCAAACATCTCTCTGAATCATAAAAGGCAGCCCTTACAAAACCTGCATGCCACCTTAGTAGACATTCATGATATGTGTTGATTCATATACATTCATTATATGTCCTGACTCATAAAAGGCGACCCAGACGAGTTGGAGAGGATGAAATCACCTCTATGGTTCCTGTAGTGCAATAAATGGCAAGGAAGACATTCAGACATATCCGTTGATTAGAAGTAGATATGCAATCAAGAAATGATTCACGCTCCCCTGGAAAAATGACGAAACAAAGAGCTCATCTTGCTCAGAAACCTATCTTGAAGATGTAAACATACCATGGAGCCAATTGCCAATTTAGAGAATTGAAGACCATGTCCAAAGATCCATGTAGATATCTTCGAACATGCTCGCTTGAGAAGAACTCATCTTGCTTAGAAGCCCATCTTGAAGATGCAAAAGAAAAAATAACCTGCTTGAATTTACCACAATTCTTCACCTCCAACTGCATCAAAGCTTTCTGCAGATCTATTAACATGTCAGCCCACTACAACTATTACAACATAAAATCATTCCATTCAAAGGAACACACTGGTAACTATACCCTCTATCTTCTGAATATTGGAGTAGGGTTCATTAGAAATTAATATTTACCCAAAGATGTAGAAATCAATATTTCCCCCAAAGATGTGAATTGTACGAATTCAAGGTTTCTACAACAAAACCAGAAATAATCCAAAAACAATACAGTTAGTCGTGCAGCCCAGCTTTCTCCATGGCCACAGCAGATGGGTAAATGATTTATTTTGCAGAGCAAAGAAAACTTAGCGAGAATGGAGCAAACCCTGCATCAACAATACAAGGCCGTATTGATCAGGGATCGCTCTAGATAATCAGGCCGTTTGATTGGGAGATGATTGGTTCGTCGCATGTGTGCAGAATGGCGAGAGTGTGAACAACAATCTCTAGCATAAGATTAAACCCATGTAGCTAAAGAACCAATCAAGACCATAGAAGTGTTTCAATGCACAGTAGAACTCAAAGGTGAAAAAAAGGCAACTCAATCGATATTGGGAAAAAGCAGTCAAAGTGCAGTACATGCTTGCAAGATGCAATGCGCGGGGAGGGATAATGAATCGGTAACATAAATAATATAGCCAGATGTCAAAAAAATATCTTTTATTGCTAGATGTCAAACAGAAAAGCATATAACAGATGTCAACCAGAGAATGAAAAAGTTGATGACTATGTTCTTTCATAGGAAGGCCTATCGGCCTAACTATAAGAATAATTAAAATAAAAATAAAAATAAGAATAAGATTAAAGTAATGAAATATTTAATAATACAATGATATTATAATTAAAATAAAAATAATATTAAAGTAATAAAATATTTAATAATACAATGAAATTTAAATTCCATTGATGAATGTACGAATAATAATTAAAAGTTATGTATTTGTCTTTGAGCATATATATGTTTGAATTCATATGGGAAGTGCACTAGTAGGAAAGTGTAATGATGGGAGGATAGAGTGGGCATAATGATGGGAGGATGGAATGGGCGGACAAAAAAAATGAAATGACAGAGGGTCATTCTGCGAGGTGTTGATCATGGAATTTTCAGATTGAATTATAGTGGAAGGATCATGTTCAGTGAATCTCGGGAAAATATTGATAGTTTTGAGTATGAATATGTTGGGCATTTTAGCTCGATCTTGATCGAAGTATAGTGGGTATTGTTAGAGGCATTTTTATGGTAATACACAGTAAGGAGATAATGGACTCAGTATTTACACAATAGAGGTATCAAGCATTTTGAGATCTTGAAGATCGACACTATAGAACAAGGTATTATATCTTCTCTTTTCGAGGAGTATCATAGCTCTGCATTGTCCTGATCTAGATCAGGGTCAATCTTTCGACATTACAGATAATCTTTCCCTAGTCGGTGACGCCTTGTTCCGGAAGGTGGGTAGTATAGTTTGAAAAGGACAAAGAAAGAGACTGTGAGGAGTTGAGTATCGATTCCTCGATATGTAATTACAGTGGAAGGTTTCTGTTCAATGGATCTCGAGAAGTATAGGCAGGTTTTGAGTAAGTATATGTAGTGTGTTCCTGCTTGACCCTAATCGATGCATAGTGGGGAAGAGATGGAGGCATTGTTAAGGCAATACACATTTTGTTGATAAAATGAATTCATTATTTATCCAATAGAGGCTACAGGTCTTTCGAGATCTTGAAGATAGATTATGTAGATTGAGGTCTTATATTTTCACTTATCTGGGGAGTATCATTGCACAGCATTGTCCTCATCAAGATCTGAGACTCTCATTTGATATTTCGGGTTATTCTCCTTCCCATAACGAACAATACACTGTTTTTACCAGTTATTGATTGGAAGGGATGCGCTATGTAGTCAAGATTGGATATTTGACAGTTTTCAAGGGTTAGTGGAAGGCATGGGTTCTACTAAGGCGTTGGATGAAGAGTTGGTCAACTACTCATTTGATCCTTTAGATTCTGAGACCATTTGGGTAGGACAAAACAACCATTTGGAATGGAGTTATTGGGAGATGTTAGAGTACGAGAGGAGTTTATCAACATCCCTAGACCACCTTCGGAGGAAGGTTTTTTCATCCCATCAGCTCCAGAGGTTGGATCCATTTTTTCAAGATCTGGTCAATCCGATAAGGGGTTGGTTAGTACAGATAACCAAGGGCATATGGAGTGGCTTTTGGGGCTGCAACAGAAGGAAGGACAGATTTTGTTAAGATCCTCTTTGTCACCTAGGCCTGATTGCATAAACTTGAACTCAGTGTAGGAAATGGATGATGAAACAGTAAACATTCAAGGTAACAAGATGACAATGACAATATGTGGAGGCATGAGAAAACTTCGAAAGTGGTTGGTGCAGATAATATTGTTAACATAGGGGATTTTACATTGGCTAAATCATGTGAATCCTTTATAGGTCTTTCTACCTGTGTCACTAATCCAGGATAAACAGAAGATAAGGATAAGGGAGAAGATGATCAGGGATCAAAAGATGGAGAGGTAGCTGAAGATAGGTTAAAGCGGGAGGGGGGAATCTCAAGCTAACAAAGTGAAGGAAAGAGGCAGGCAACTGGTTCTGGGAGAGGGCATAAAAATGAGCGATGTATTGGATACAATTGATCAAGTCCTGGTGGGTAGGGTTAGAGGTCGAAAATACTCTTTGGCTAGACTCAAGAAGTGGGTGGTGGAGGTGTGGGGTCAAGTGTTGGTCAACTTACCTTAGGTTAGGACAACGACTCGAGGATGGTTTGCCCTTATCTTCTCTTCGTCAGAGTAGACAAAATGTGTGCTTTTGAATATCTAGCACATTGAAATGGCTCCCATCATGTTGAAAAGATGGTCACCATTATTTGACCCTAATCGTGAACAGTTGGGAATAGCCCTAATTTGGGTCAGGGTTCCGGGTTTACCACTACAATTTTGGATAGAGCGTGTTTTTAAAAGCATTGGGAGTGATATTGGGACCTTCTTATGATAAATCATTTACTGAGACAGGTAAGATGTCTTATGCCCGGATGCTAGTCCAGCTAGATACAAGGGAAGGATTTGTTGAAAGTTTGTTACTCCAGTGGCAAGGGTATTCTAGATTGCAGAAGTTGGACTATGAAGGGGTACCTTTTCGATGCAGAAGATGCCATGTAGTTGGGAATTTATATAAGGAATGTCCATTATTGAAAAAAGGAAAGAAGGAGGAGATCAAGGAGGTTGGCAAAGAAGGAACCACAAATCTCATTATGCAGATGCCTACTCAAGAGAAGGATAGTAGAAGCATAAAAGTGCATCAAAAGATCCAGAATGTGACTACTGGTTTGGGACCATTAGAGCCATCTAGCATTAAACGAGTTAGTGATGTTAATGACTCGATGAAAACAAGGACTTTTATGGCATATACTTTACCTACTGGTACATGCCCTTTGGCATCGGTTCCGAAATGTATCCCTAATCATGTACCATTTATACCTGATTTACCTACTACTACTAAATCCATGATTATGGAATCCTCCTCAGAGCTTTATGCCAATCACAGGTATAATATTAGATCGCTTGCATACATACCTCTGGCCCAATAAGGGGTATTGGTATATCCTCACATCCTATGGTGGTTAAATTGAGTCAGGGTAGGAAATCTCACTTTTCTAAAGCTATTCATAAGGCGAGTGTGGATGTAGTAGAAGGTCGTCAAATGTCTATTTACAGGGTTCTTAAGAAAATAGAAACCTTGGTATGGTTACCTGGTGAAGTGGTTATCCTATAACTGTCGAGGGTTGGGTAGCCCTACTAAAAAAATAGCCCTCAAAAGATTATTTGCATCTCAGAAGTTAGACGTGATTTTTCTTCAGGAGACTTTGTGGATTTGTGAGCATGTCATTCCTGGTCTTGAAGTTATGGTTCCAGATTGGTCCTTTCATGCATTGGATGTTAAAGGAAGATTCGGTGGTTTGGCACTAGGAATTAATGGAAAAACAATGAAATTACTTAATGTATGGTGTAGGGACGGTGTGAATGGAGCGGAATTTTTTTCTGAGGAGTTAGGTATCGAAATTATGATATCAAATGTTTATGGTCCTTGCCAAAATAGAACAGATTTTTGGGAGACAGTTATGAAATCTTCATTCATGGAGGAGGATAATATCATTATGGGGGGAGACTTGAATTATTCTTTGGGTCTAGCAGAGTCATGGGGACATAATGCTCAGGTAGATTCTCTTACGTATTTTTTTTAACAGATCATGGAATCCAATAAGCTAATTGATATTGAATTTGCACGCATTCATCCTACATGGAGGAATCACAGGATTGGTTATGCCATGTTGGCCAGAATATTAGATCGATTTCTTATCAAGGAATCCATGTTTGATAAGATTAAATTGACAAGGAAATGGGTTGGATCTGGGGAATATCCCATCATTCTCCCATATTTTTAGAGATCTCTAGGTTTTTGTCAAAACCTCATGCGCCTTTCAAATTCAACTCAACCTAGTTAGGTGATTAGGTATATCACATGATGGTTAAACAAGAATGGAGAATATGGTCCAGATCAGAACATGTATCAGTTGATGAGCAATTTATGCAGAATCTACAGCGTATCAAAAGGAGAACTATTGATTGGGCTAAGATCAAAAGGAAAAGGGATGATGAAGCACTCTACAATATTGAAGAAGAACTAATTAGGCTTGAAGATCCAATAAATGGAGAATTTTCATCTCTAGAAGCAAAGCATCATGTCATTCAACTGGAGGTTGAAAAAATTAAGTTGTTAAAGGAGAAAGAAGAGACTTAGAGGCTCAGAAGCAGAGATTTATGGTTAAAGTGAGGAGATGACAATACTAGATTTTTCCAACAATTTTCCAAGGGGCAAAAGTCCATTAACACCATTTGGTCTCTTCAAGATGAGGAAGGAAATGCAGTTCAGTCTTTTAACAGGCTTGAAAATCAAGGTATACACCATTTTACTAATCTTTTTAAAGCACGGGAGGAGGCATCCTTCGCAGAGGTAATCAAGGTGGTGAGCTCTTTCCCTCGATTTGTTAGTGAAGAGGAAAATGATGACCTGTTCTCACCTATTACAATGGAAAAATTGGAAGTTGTTCTTAAATGGTTTAAGAGGGACAAGAGTCTTGGTCCGGACAGTTGGTCAATTGAATTTTATCTCACCTTTTTTGAACTCATTGGTGATGACCTCCTTATAATAATTGAAGATTATGAGATGGAAGGGAAAATGTATGAGGCCTACAATGCTACTTTTATTGCATTAATCCCTAAGACTGATTTCCCATTAATTTCAATGACTTTAGGCCTATTTCATTATGCAATTGTACTTACAAGATCATTGCTAAAATCATAGCAAACTGGATCAAGCCAATTTTATCTCATCATATTTCTATAAAACAATTTGCTTTCTTGGAAAATAGACAGATCCATGAAGCCATAGTTATAGCTCAGAAGGACCTTCATTCCATGAAAGTTAAGAAGATAAAAGGAATGATTATGAAAAATTGATTTATCCAAAGCATATGATAGGACGATTTGGCTGTATATTCGAATGATTTTGACTCATGTAGGATTTCATAATAATCTTATAAACTAGATAATGTGTTGTGTTTCATCTGTGTCATATAGCTTACAGATCAATGGCTCAGTGACTAATTTCTTTCATCTAGAACATGGTCTCAGGCAAGGGTGCCCATTATCTCCACTACTCTATTTATTGGTGATGGAAGGATTGAGTAGGTTGATCATGGAGAATGAGAATAGAGGGTTATTAAAAGGGGTTAAGATTGCTTCAAATATATCGTTGACCCATCTCCTATTCGTTGATGATGTACTCATTTTTATGAGTGGGACAATTAGTGATTCCACTGTTATGGATGGCATCCTCAAAGTATTTTGAAAAGCCACTGGCATGATGATTAATCATGAGAAATCTACATTATTTGTAGTAGAATGCTCTCCAAATGAATTATTATTTGTTGAACAGAGATTTCCTTTCAGATAATTGAACATTGAAGAAGGGTTGAAATCCCTAAGATTCAGTTTGAAACCAAATAAATATAAAAAGGCATATTGGTCCTGGTTGGTTGCAAAAATTGAGAGTAGGATTAAAGTCTGGCATCATAGATGGATTTCGAGGGTTGGGATTGGTATTGATTAAATCCGTGTTGGAAGCTACCCCAATTTACTGGATGTCAATAGCATGGATTCCAATTGGAATTTTGTAAAAATACAACATATATGTTGCATATTTCCATGGAGAGGCAGGAAAGAAGGCAAAAATTTGCTTGGGTCAAGTGGGAGCATATTTCAAAGCCTAAAAAATGGGGTGGTTGGGGCATGAAAAATTTGATCAAATGTTTAAAAGCATTGGCAGCAAAAATGGGATGGCATCTCATCGCAACAAATGGACTATGGAAGCAAGTGGTAGCGCAAAAATATATTTTGTCGATTCAGGTTGAGGATTGGATTAGGTTGCCTCATTGGAACAGAGTGGAAATATCAGCGACGTGGAGGGTTGTATTAAATTCATTTAACTTTATAAGGGTGTGTCTTACTTGGAGAATTGGCACAGGTACGAGAGTGTGCATCAATGTTGATGGGTGGGTTGTGAGTGGAAATGTGCATATACTACTGTCGGATATGCTGCAATTCCTACGAGATGTTGGTTATAATACATTAAATCATATTGTTGTAGATCACAACTCCACATTGCTTCATCAAGTATAAATTACGGCATAAGATTTGCATTTACCGGATCACTAGCAACAGGTATGGCATTCCTTTATTAATGCACTTGATGAAGCACATATTAGAATCCAAAATCGTCAAGATGAGATCATATGGTCTTGTGCCAACCATGGAGGTTACTCTATAAAAGAGGGACATTTGTTCATTTGTGTTAGGAGTGAACCAATTATCTTATATTGGTGGTGGAGATTGATTTGGAGGCTAATGGGCCCTCTATGAACCAAGCTATTTATGTGGTGCTTGTTGCAGAATAAGGTACCCACGGGCGATATTCTACAGCGGAGAGCTTTACAAGGACCAATTTGGTGTGTATTATGTAAACAAAACATAGAATCTATTATTCATTTGTTTCTGGAGTGTCCCATTACTTTACAGTTATGGAAGATGATATGCAAATTTTAGATATTACTAATCAGTGGCAAGGGAAATATGGTGGACTAGTTTTCAATCCAAAAAACTCAGGATTCTGCCCATGTTGGTTTGTTGGTCTATATGGTTGGGTAGGAACAACAAATTATTTCAAGATAAAGAACATAATTGGTCTTTCTCTGTTGCCCATAATGTTGCTACATTCTATCATATCCCAGAAAATGTAAAAATTTCTAAGACCGGGAATATCATTGCAGAAAGCATTGATAAATCAAACCCATGGGCCTACTTTGACAAATCAGCTCAATTTGATGGTTGTGGACGAGGAGCGATAATATATTTAGTAGATGATCATTATTTTAAACTAAAGATGGGATTAGGGCGAGGATCAAACAATTTCTCTGAACTGAACAACCTTAGACTCCCGCTTATTTTTTCTATTGAAAAAAGATGTTGTCATCTACAGATTTATGGTGATTCAAATATAGTTATAAAGTGGTTCAATCAAGTAGCTATTTTTCATGTGCATACTCTTATAAACTTGTTGGGCGAGATTATGATATTAAAAACCCAATTGATTATGTAACATGCAATCATATCTACAGGGAAAGGAATCAGATAGCTAACATTTTATCCAAAGAAGCAGTGGTTTAGCAATATGGTAATTGGATGATACAGGAGCATAGGTCACATGAATTTTCCAATACTATCATAGGTCATTTAGCGAAATTCAACAACAATAAATATGATCTATCGAACTACTATCAAGATATGGCGGGGATCAATATTGGATATTGATGCGGTTATTTCTGCTATCAAATAGTCATATAATTGTAATATGCTACTCTTTGAATGAGGTGATCAGTATTGGATATTGGTGCGGTTATTGTTGTTATCATAATAGTCATATAATTGTAATATGCTACTCTTTGAGGAAATTCTTGGTTGCAATAGTGAGATATGCCTTTTTATGAAGCATCTACAACATGTAATCTTCATATTTATAACGAAAATTACGTTTTTTTTTTTTTTTAGGGAAAATAGAATATATATGTTTGGAGTAGTTTAACTATTTAATGTTTTACTCTCTTTTTTTGTCCTCCTCTCATTGGTGAACCTTTTCCGACAACTTTGAATTTCTTGGTAACGCTGGTTATCTGTCTCCAGCCCCATTGTGTTGTTGTTTGACACCCATCACCATCATCCAAGTATATACCATGCCATGGATCCATTAAATTAGGCGTCGATGAATTCGTTTTGAAATTTGAAATAGTGGCGGGATTGAAATTTGAATCTCTTCATTCTTGCTACATCATGTTGTATGTTCCATGTCAAAGTTATTCCTGCGGGTGTTGTCTCATGGAGAGTGCGGTCTCATGGTAAATTGTTTGGAGTCTTTATTTAACAGTCTCACACTGCAGAATTTATGCAAATGGTGCTGATGGAAGATATTCTCTTGGTTGAGCAACCCATCGCTTATGGATTGGATCTTCTCTTAGGTTGGATCTTCTCTTGGATCGGAGGGAAGGATGCAAGGCACAATGCAGTTTAGCCAACTTGTTGAGGCCATGAGGATTGACAGGGCAAAAATAAGCTTGGAGCCTCCACTGATCGGTTTGGGTATATAAATTCAACTTATATACCAACAATAGTGGTTCTTTGCTTAAGAATTTCTAAATAACCCTCCCAAATAATTAATTTCATTAGCTCTTGAATATATGATGCTTGATTAATGAAGCAACATGCCATATGCCTTTCAATTCCCTTTGGTTCGTTCTATACTAGTTTTTAATAGTATTTTGTTCAAAGAGATATGTACCAACTATTGCAAATGCATGTAAATTAATATTTCAATATTTTTTACACTTCTTTTTTTTACAATAAAGAACTATAGTCATTAAACCTCCCTATTTATTTATCTCAATCCAAAACATAGCACTACAAAGCTCAAATTCTCATTAACCATGTTCTATATTTCTATAATTCTTATTATTCCCTCTCTAATATCCTTAGATTATTAGATATTATTGTACTCCAACATTATTGTCCTTGAGCTCTTTGTAAACATATTGTATCAAATGTTTCTTACATTTTAGGAAAAGTTTTATAGTATTTTGTTCAAAGGCATATGTACCAACTATCGCAAGTGCATGTAAATAAATATTTGAATATTTTTTATTTTTTCATTTACAGCAAAGAACTATTGGGAGAGGACTTTTATACTGGTCAAAATCTCCATGGGTAACAAGACATTTCCCTTGTATCAAACCTCCATTTTATCCAATTCGGGAAGTATGAGTGGTTGTGCATATCTTCCCATGGTCTCTCTAAGTACCTCATTGTTGTTTTATTGTTATTGGACTCCCTATTTATATATCTTAATCTGAAAAATATCACTACAATTCTCAAATTCTCATAAATCATGTTTTATCTTTCTATAATTCCTATTAATCCCTCTCTAATATCCTTAGATATCATGTACTCTAGCATTATTGTCTTTGAGTTCTTTGTAAGCATATTGTATAAAATGTTTCTTACATGGTTAGGAAACATCATTTGTATAATATGACGTAATTATCTTATTATACATCATATCTCGTAAACATGGGTGAATAAGGTGAGCTAGCTTTTTCGAATCCCTATTTGATTATAACATAAATATTGATAATAACTAGGTCTAATAAGTATGATTATTAATATAATCATATTGAACAAGGAATGAGGTTAGTAGTGCAATTAGAAATAAAATAGTAGTGATGAGTTCATATTACTTAATAATTTTAACAAGTTTGCAATATGTATATATTGTTGAAGAGTTTTTTACCTTATATTTTATATTAAAACAAAAAACACTCTAACTGGATAAAAAAAATTCAAATAAATAAATACATTATGAAAGATCATCACAACTAGTATATTAAATGAGACCCACCAACTAGACACTGTCAAATAAAACAAAAAACACTCTAACTCGATAAAAAATCCTGAAATAAATAAATACATCATGAAATATCATGACAACTAATATAGTAAATGTGATAAAAAAATTCTCAAATAAATAAATACATCATGAAATATCATCACAACTAGTATAGTAAATGTGACAGATCACCTATACATTGTCAAACAACAATTAATGTCTTTAATGTAATTTCATCTTACCATTTTTTTCCTCTAATAAGGATATAATGTTTATAATTACAATAATATAAATGCACCATATATGTCACTTTTTTTAATAATTCTTATTAAAAAATGTACATATATTTGAAATGAATTGACTTTGTTTAGCCAAGTTGGAAAGGCCTACCCAACTCCCAAAACCGAACCCCAGCACTCCGACGAGAATTACAATACCCGAATTTATGGTGAAAATCCTTTCCCTTTTGGCATCCACTTTCATCCTTTTCCACCGCATCCTGCACAGGCGCCAAACCAGTTGAAATTCAATTTATATTATGATTATCAATAGGATAAATTGTAATTGAAATTAGCATTGAGAATTGCGTTCAAAATAATACAATGAGATAGGCCGTACATGGGATGGGATAGAAGCTCATAATAAGAGTGTCTATTACTTTATTAAGAGAAGCTCATAATAAGAGTGTCTATTACGTTATTAAGAGCCCCAAAGAACGGAAACATCAATGCTAAGCAAAAGAATTGCCTCGTTATGAGGCTAACCAGATAACGTGACTGATAAGAGAGAAATAAAATAAAAAAATTCCCCATTTAGCTCATAATAGTGTTTTTACTTCCTTATAAAATTGTACATGAATATGAATATGAATCTAATCTAATTATTTATTGCATGTTTAAGTCTAGTAATTTTATCCCTGACAATGTAGTTTGAGCAACAGAACATTGAGGTAGTTGCTTTTATTTGCAAAAATTGAATTCGAAACACATCATGCTAATCTGTAAATTTAGCCTACTTTCCTATTCCCGCCCACCTGGAATCGATGAAGAAGAAAAACCGATGAAGAATATGCGGTGGCCTACGTGCCTTGGTCGATGATCTGGTAGGAGTTTGTCATCATTTCCTTCACCCATCTACTCCACCGTCCCTAATTTAATTTAATTTAATGGATCCATAGTTACATGGATGATGGTGATGGGTGTCAAACAATGGAATGGTACATGGATGATGATGATGGTGATGGGCGTCAAACAATGGAATGGTACATGGATGATGATGATGGTGATGGGCGTCAAACAATGGAATGGTACATGGATGATGGTGATGGGTGTCAAACAGTGGAATGGTGGGACCCGAAACAGACAGGCAGCGTTACTGTTACGGAGAAATTTGAAGTTGCGGGAAGAGGTTCGCCGACGAGGGGAGGGCACATAAAAGGAAGAGTGAAATGTCGAATAGTTACACTACTCCCATATGTTTTGTCTTATTCACAAAATATCCCTAATGAGAAGTTGAAATTTTCATTTCATTATACTAGGACCAAAAAAATTAAAGAAAGAAACCTTAATTTTAAAAGTTGAAATGGAAAAATGGTAAAGGTTTTGAGAAATTGATTTAGAATACCCATTTCTTAGAGCAATAACTTTTGTGTACATATTCTGTTCTAGGTGCATAATGCATTGTTAGAAAGATCCTTCATAAGTTCTACAATATCCAAAGCCATCTAAATCACTTTCCTTACGGTTTGGCCCAAAAATTGTTGGGAGAGGCTGGAAATAGCTCTAAATGTGCATGATGTAAAAGTTTAAGATGTGTTTTAAGATAGCCTTAAACATTACATAGCAAAGGAAAATAGATATATTGAAAAACAAGTTATTCTAATTGACCACTGTAAATTTATAATTTAACAAAATGAGTAATTAGTTGGATTGGTAAGAAATGTTCTCTCTAAAATATGTATGTTAGTTATGAGAAAACCTAAGAATACTGAGGATACCTTTAAAAATTTAAATGGACAATGTATAAAGATCTCTAGTTGGGAACACTGGAAAATCTTCGCAAAATGGTTAAAAGATGCAAGTAATATGGTAAGGAAAAAGCTAAATTGGAAAAATCTAGCCACAAAAGTAGTCCCAAATACATCAGAATAATATTATTTGTATATTTCTTTGTCCATTTGTCTCAATTTCGTATTGCATCTGTACTAGTGTTCCATTTTGGATGTATCATTATTAGAAAATATTTACAAGCAACATATTCACAATACAACACAACAATGTGGTGATAAAATTGAGTATTTGTAGTGCTAAATTGCATAAGCCCATAAACTTTTATATATAAATGTCCCAATGTTACACAAGTTAATGTATTTAAATAAGATATCCATAATCATTAATTTTGATTTCCAAACCAATAAACACATTCATAATATATTTAATAAGATATCCATAATCATTCATTTTGATTTTCAAACCAATAAACGCATTCATAATATAACATTGTGGTTCATATTAGTCCAATAGGTAAGCTCAAGTGGTTGAGTGCGATGAATTGCAAGCAAAAGGTTAGAAGGTCAAATCCTTGGGCTAGTTGACTTTGTGACATTATTGGGGCTTACTCTAAGTCCCCACTAAGTTTGATTGTCAAAACTACAAGTGGTTGGTCTCCCCAAAATTCTATAAGTTTTAACCATGTACAATTATTTGTTGCAAACAGATTCTTAATAAAATAGAAAAGATACAGGGTAAACACCCAAATTTACACAAAAAAAAATTATCTTGGAAACCCAAAACCAGGAAAACCAACAAGATTGTTTTCATTATGTTTTATATACATTGTTACAATATAATAAACATATTGTGGCATATGAACTTCCAATTGAACCGTAGTTCCATAACCAAAACTACAAAACCATGAGCAAAATTACTATGCACAAGGAAAATGCTTCTAGCAAAATTGTGGGTCAAAAAACGAATACAAAAATACCACCTTTCCTAGCAACACCTTCTTGTCTTCAATCATATCCCTCATAAAGTGATATTGAACATCAATATGCTTTACCTTCAAATGATAAGTAGGGTTCTTCACCAAGAAAATTGCACTTTAGTTGTCACAATTTATCCTCATATATTTTTGACCATCCCCATACCTGAACACAATCTTTGTAACCAAATCGCTTCCTTGCTTGCACGATTGTCTACAATGTATTCAGCTTTTATAGTTGAAAGTGTCACTATAGGTTCTCTTATTCATCCAGTTAATTCCTCCTCCAAATAGGTTGAAGATATACCCACTTGCAGATCTTTTACAATCTAGATCTCCAACCTAGTCTACATCAACAAAGCTAAAATGTCCAATATTTTGTTCAATCATGATATTCCTTCATAGCACAATCCATATCCAGTGGTGTCGCACAAATACCTGAAAAATTTCTTCACTATTGTTCAATGCTACCTCCCCAGTTTTGACATATATATGCTCAATACTCCCATTGCAGGGGCAATGTCTAGTCTGGCACAGAGCCTTGCATGTGCAATGTCTAGTCTGGCACAGAGCATTGCAAGTACAATGTCTAGTATGGCACAGACCATTGCATACATAAAAATCCCAACCACACTAGCAAATGGAACATGGGACATGTCTTATTCCTCTTTATGTGGCTTGGGACATTGATCTGTAGATAACTTCACACCTACAGGAATAGGGACCTTCACTAGTTTACTTTCTTGCATATTAAACCTCTACAATATTGTCTCGACTTACTTTCTATGCTTTAACCAGAGTTTCCTCTTTGCCCGACCTCTTTTAATTTACATGCCCAACATAAACATTGTAGCATTGAGATCCTTCATGTCAAATTTAGAGGACAATTGATTTTTTACTTCCTAGATGATTTTCCTATCATTTCCAATCATCAACATATCATCTACATACAATACCAAATAAATAAGGCACTCACCAAGTAACTTAAAGTATACAAAATGATCTGCTTTGCTCTTTGTGAATTCAAATCCCTGTATATATGCATCAATTTTTTTATACCACATCCCTGGTGATTGCTTCAACCCATACAAGGACTTTTTAAGCATGCATACCAACTCTTTCTTACCCCTCACTGCAAAGCCCTATGGTTGCTTCATGTAGATCTCTTCTTCCATATCCTCGTGTAGGAATGTTTTCTTCATATCCATCAGTTCTACCTCAAAATCAAATGCAACAGCAACAACAACAGATAAAATAAATATGATAGAAGCTAATTTTGCAGCAAGAGAAAAAAATATCACCAAAATCAACTCCCTGCACCTGAGAATAACCTTTTTCTATTAATTGGGCCTTCTATTTCTCCATTTTTCCTTCTACATTGAACTTCTTCTTAAACACTCATTTGTTGTCAATGTGTTTTCTTCCAACTAGCAACTCCATTATATCCCAAGCCACATTCTTGTCCAAGGCAACCATTTCTTCAATCATGGAATTTTTCTAGAGTTCATCCCTTGTGTCCATTGCCTCCCTAACAATTCTAAGATCATCATCAGTAATAAATAAAGCAAAATTTTAACGAGAATTGGGTCGAGCATACCTTTCTAGCTTCTTTCTTTCCCGAACCGATCTCCTCAAAACCAAAGTAATAATGTGGTTCTTCTTCTTTTGATTCGTGTTCTTCTATAGAGTTTGAATGATCATCTTTTAGTTCAAACTCCATCTTCTTTGGTTCTTTCTCCCTTGGTAGGACTTCCTGTTTGATAACATCTTTCACTGCTCTAAATACCACATCTCAAATGTACACAGCCTTCTTTGTTTCTGGGATCCAAAGCTTGTAAGCTTGTAAACCATCTTTATAACCAATAAAGATGCACCTTTCATATTTGCTATCTAAATTAGTTTTGTTTTCCTTTAAAACATGTACATATGCATCACAACTAAATACCCAGAGATGTGTGAGATACATTTTCTTACCAATCCATATCTCATGTGGAGTCTTATCATCCAATGCTAATGATGGTGATCTATTTACCAAGTAACATGCAATATCCATTGCTTCTATCTAGAATTCATGTCCTAATTCAGCACCATTTAGCATGCTTCTAATTTTTTCCATCAACGTCTTATTCATCCTTTTTGCAACTCCATTCTATTGATGTGTGAATGGGGTATTCTTTTTTCTTCTTTGTCTCGTTCTCCACCAGAGCCTTAAATTATTTAAAATATTTTAAAGACGTAAGATTTCTTGTTGAGGAAATATATCCATGTATTCCTTGAGAAGTTATCCATAAATTAGACTTAGTACATATATTTATTCAGTGATAGAACTATCACAGGTTTAAACACATCACTATGCACTAGTTGTAGTATTCCCTCTGCCCTCTTAACACTAGAGGAGAATCTCACCCAACTCTACTTCCCTAAACAATGTTCATAGAAATCAAAATCTAGAGATAAATTAGGCATAGCTTCTACCATGAAATATTCAAAGGCCCTTCTCTCTTATATGTCCTGGTCTTTAATGCCAACACGTAGTCTTTTCTCTTGAAGTTGCAATACTTATTCATTTTTCTCCACTCTTAGGAAGAAAAAAATTGTTGCAACCATCACTAACCATGCTTCCCAACAACTTATATAGAATTCTAATCTGAACTCCCCTCAATAATACCATTGCTCCTTTAACCATCCTACAAGTGCCCTTTCCAAACATTGATTTTACACTTGCATCATTAATCTTGCTTAAAAAAATTAAAATTTTGGCTAATATTAGGATGTAAAGAATATCAAGGAGTGACAAATCCTTTTATCCAGGAGCATCAACTGACTTTTCCTTGTCCTATGATTCTTCCTCTCGAGTCATCTCCGAAAAAAAACATCACCACCATCAAATCTTTCATACTCGCAAAACCACTCCTTGTGTGGACTCATATGAAAAGATGCACCTAAGTTGACCAACCATGCTTCATGATCTACCTATGTTCTTGAAGATTTAAATTACATATGCCCTCCATATAAGGAGGTTTTTGCTTCTACAAAAGGATTATCTTAGATCCCTTCCCATTCTTTGCAATTTTGGCTTCACAGTCTTTCTTGTAATGCCTTTCTTTTCCACATTTCCAACATACCTTTACAAACTTTCTTGGAGATTACAACCTTCCTCTATATTTACATCTCCCACTTGAGGACAAATTTTTTTATTTTTGTTTTGGGAATGTCCTCTTATAGATAAGGCATCTTCGTTCTGGCTCTCCATGTTTTTCTATCTCATCTCCTCCAACAATAAAAATGAAATTGAATCCAACAAATCACTTCCTTTCTTAGATGTCCTTGTCACTCGCCTCCCCAATGATTCCCTCTCATATCAAGTCTACATAAAAAAGACTCACATGGATCATTACCTCCATGCCCTCTCTCATCACCACCCATCCCAAAAGGATGTTGTTCTCAAAACCCTCCTCTCCAGAGCCTTAAAAATCTCTGCCTCCTAGTTTCTGTCAACTGAAAAATCCCATCTGGTCAAGGCTTTCAAAGCTAATGGCTATTCCTCTGCCTACATCTCTAAATTTATCCGGTCTATTGCTCACCCCAAACCCAAATTCATACCCTTCTTCTTCTTGTGGCCTTGTAACCCTCCCTTACATCAAAGGGACCATGGATCTTATTGCTAAAATTTTAGCTGAGAAAAGTATAAAAATTGTATTTAGACCCCACAAGACCCTCAAGATATTGTTCTGATCAGCCAAAGACACCTCTAATCCCATGCAATGATCAGGAGTTCACAAATTTCCATGCTCCTGCGGTAAAGCTTACATTGGTCAAACAGGTCGATCTTTCAAGGCCCACCTCAAGGAACACATTATTGACACCAACCATAACCAGCTTTCAAAGTCTTCCATAGCTAAACACTCTCATAAATCCAAGCAATTAATTTGTTTCGATCAATCTAAAATCATAGCCCTTGAACCTTTCTACACCTCTCATATTATTCGAGAAGCCCTTGAACCTTTCTACACCTCTCATATTATTCGAGAAGCCCTTGAAATCGAGAATAACCCTAATAACTTTAACAGAGAGGATGGTTATAAGCTCAACCATTCCTGGAAACCCATCATCCACCATCTCACCCATTGAATCCCCATCCCTGATCTCAATCTTCCTCCTCTTTATCCCTTCCTTCATCTTAAAGTTTTTTTACGATCATCTTTTAAAATCTTTATCTAAATTTGGTTGACGAGATGTGATCCCTTCGGGATGATCTGCCTAGATTTTCCATGTATGTCTATATATATATATATATATATATATATAATTTTCCTTTTATTTAAATTATAAAAACCTTTATACAAACATAGAAACAATTATACATTAAAGGCAAATCCAAACTTAAACTTTATATTCATAAAGATACTTAAAACTCCATATTCATAAATATTATTTTTAGACAATGGGAAAATCTATCATAACTTAGGTGTCAAACTCACAATGGGGACAACTATCAAAAGCTACTATCCTTGAATGCAACTTGACTCATAATTATTATTCAAGGAAAGCCACGCCACCTTGAATTACTCGTTGGTGGTCCATAAGCGGGCAAACTTTCACTCATGTTAGATGCCTCTAGGTCTTGGGTTGTTAACATGTTTCCTTACACTCGAAGAAGATGAGCTCTTAGCCAAGCAGAAGCAGTTTTAAAACATACTCGAGGATTTCCATATTCATAAATATAGATCTTAAGCAATATAATTAAAAAAAAAAACAAAAACAAAAACAAAAACAAAAACTTTAAAAAAATTTAAACATAATTAACTAGCATAGATCCATCTTAACCATACAGATCTAACATGAGTCGAGAAGTATCAAATTTCTTTAGGTGCAAACTCATTTTAAAGTGCAAAAAACAATGTGTAATTTTTCATGTTTAAATTGTATTTTTGAATGTTATAAAGTTACATAGCATGTGCAGTGAGTCATTCTCATTTTATCAGTGCACATTAAACTATTTTTATTGTTATTAATATATTTTTAGTATATGTCAATATTTATTCATATTAAAATATTTTATTCATAACCGGCATAAATATTTTATTCCTTACAGATTTTAAAACATTTTTCTTTTAAACTATATATATATATATATATATATATATATATATTATTGAAGTTCGGATATCATTGTTAATAAATTTTTTGAAAAATTATAAAGGTTAAATATTTACTGACATTATTTTTTTTTCTAATAATTACTTTACATGGAATTATATTAGGTCATATGAACAACTAATTAAATATGCATAGCATATTTTTTTCCTCTATTTAAAGAATATTTATTTTTATTTTAAGAAACACAGACATACTTACACACCACCTTAATGAATCTTACACATTCAATTATTCTTAACACATTTTATTATATATCTTTTTAGGTTTAAAAACCATATTGAATCATTTTTAATAATAAAAAATTACATATTTCACCATATGTAGTAATATTTCATTTTTATTAATTATTTTATATTTAAACGATGTGATATATATAACTTATTCATTTTTATTAAATATGTAATTAAAAAAAACATATATTTCATATGAATATTTAAAGTATTATATTTCACGAAAACAAAATTAATTAATAAATAATATAATTTTTTAACAAAATTCATAACCATGTTAAAATATATTGTTTATTCCTTTCTATTATATACAAATTGTTTTGTTTTTTGTTTGGTTTTTTTTTTTTTTTTTTTTTTTTTTTAATATCCCCGGATGCGGGTGATTCACTAGGCAATTAGGAAGATGGGACAGGGGTGCAACAGAGCCGAACGACACCTGCCAGCCCCACACCACCTGGCCAACAAAAAGACGGGTTTATTACAGCGGAAGGGGCCATCACATGGCTTCGCGCACCGGGAAGAAGGTATGTAAAGTTGAGAAGGGGAACGGACCATCACCTCCGCATGCTTCAAGGCTAGCTAGCCTTCAGCTCCATTTAATGCAGCAGTAATGGTGGAGGAAAGCCGAGGAGAAGTGGTTGAAGTTAAATTCGGGAACAGCCATGGACTCGACTGGAAGCTCCATATGCATCGTTAGTCGAGAGGAGGTGGGTTATGGGAGGCTATTGGGATCTGCTTGGTTTCTGAGTCACGCCCTCCGCCTGCTCCATATCTGTTATCTTCTCATCTCATTGAGTACCTGTGCGCTCTCTCTTCTCCTTTTCCCGTCATGGTGCGGCAGCGATTAATTAGCAGAAGGAGTGGAGGGGTGGTAGTTCTCGACAGCAGGCCAGGAGGCGAAGTTCCTCAGGCTCTCCCTCCTCCTCTGCGGAAAATCCTCACTACCCCAATACGAGGAGTGGACGTGGTAGAGCAGGCCTTCGCTCAGCTCCCTTCCCTCTGCCCCAGCATCCCTCCCCCCATACCACGCTCTTCCACTTTCGCAGCACTCTTAATCAGCCAATCATCACTGCAACCATTTCCATCTCCTTCTCTGAGGAAGCGGCTCAGAACACCCAGAAGCCCTGCTCTGGAAGCACTACATTTCAAGTGGAACCCGGTCAACACAGAGCCCAATAGAATGTAAGCAAAGACAAAGAAATTGAGCATGGTGGTCAGCCCAAGCGGAAAGGGAAGGAGGCTATGTGGAAAAGGCATGAGGATTCAGAGCCTCAGCGTGCCTCGCCAACCAAGGAGATGAACACGCTGAACGAGGAGGACACACAGCGGGTAGAAGGTGAAGGCGAGCAACCTCAGCCGGACAACCGCGAAAATTGGGGCTGCCCGATAGTGGAGGAACCGGCCATGGAGCTCATTATCCCCAATGCCAGGTGGCACTTCTTCTAACGTCTGGTTTCATTTCTGCTTTGTCCATGTAAGCGCATCTAGTAGGATGAAATGCTGGTTTTTTGTTGTCTTGTTAGCTCTGTTCAAAAAACTGAGGAAAGTGTTCAATGATGTCCTCTTTCTTTTTGTAATTCCTGCTCTATCAGACTGGTTTCCCCTCTGTTGGGACAGTCTTAGAACTAGTTCTCTAGCAAGTTGAGATAGGCTGTATTCACTTACAGCCAGAACCACTCTGTAAATAGCTTTTTTTCTTTATTAATAGATTAACCTTAGAAAAAAATATTTATATTATATATTATATATAGATATATAATATTTTGTTTTATATATATAACATTTTTGTTTTTTTTTATATATAACATTTTTGTTTTAAAAAAAAATAAAAAAAATTATATATATAGAGAGATAGAGTGCAATAAGAAATATGAATATTATTCATATGTTTAAATTGGAAGTGCACAAAATATAACTAAAGCAGATATGGTTTTCAGTTTTTCTCGGGTCGATTTGGAGTGCAGTCCATGCACATATAGAATGTAATATTCACTTTTATGAATGAGAGTTACGATTTTTTTCCTCGGGATAGAGGCATATAAAGTGTATGCAAATGCAATGGGTTGGGGGTAAGGTTACGAAAATAATGTAAATAAATTAGAAGATAAATATGGATATCAAAAATAAAAATGGGCTTAATAATAAATGAGAATTTGTTAGTTAATAGCATAGACTATCTAAACATATTAGATCAATAAGAGGGGAGTGGGGCAATCTCGGACCTACAACCTACGGTTATCCAAATTCTCGAACTTTCGCCTTCTTTTTCTTCGTGGCATAGGGGCGTAGTTGGGTTATCGCATTTTTCTTCAGGATATTTTTCGATGCCTGTTTCTAGTCATGACTTGCTTGGACCTTTCTTTCGGTCCTCCTTTTGTTTCTCGTGAATCTCCGATTGACAAGTGGCGTTGCATTGGATTGAGGACTTTGGGGGCTCGTGCTATTTATTAGCATATGATCTATGATGTCAGAAATGGATATATTTATTAGCATATGATCTATGATGTCAGAAATGGATATGGTGGATTATGAACTAGACAACTCGTGTTCAGCCGATATTTTTCCCAACGATGAAGATTTTTGGCAATTTGTTTATTCTCCATTGTATGAGTTGGGTGTTAGTGGGTTTCCATCTCTCAATATTTCCCCATTAAACACTAACACTCATGAGTATGGAAACCCCAATCTAAATGCTTCAATTCCTCATATTGTGTAATCGATTACTAAAGGTGACAAGCCTAATTCGACTAAATTCCCTCTGACACAAGAAGACTATGAAACCTCAAAATATTTCCACCCTCACATGGAACCAAAAATTGGATATGTGTCGGTTATCCACATTCTCATTAGGTTGGTTTTGCACCATTTTTTGCTCTAAGAGAAAATTGTTGCAGATAATGAGTAGCAACTAACACTTGGGAAAATCAAGACTTTTGTTATAGAGATGGAATATTAATTTCGATTCTACTAAGGAACATTTTGCTAGACAAAAGTTTTTGGTTGTTCTTCCTGGTCTTCCTCTATTGTTTTGGACACAAGAAGTGCTTAGCCATTGGTAATCAACTTGGGTGTTTCATCTACTTGGAGGATAGGTGCTTCTACAAACTTGATTGACATTGTGCACGATACAAATAGAAGTGAATGTTTCGCGAAGTTTTAGTCGAGGAGGTAGAGTTGTGCATCTAGGACAAAAAATGGTCCACCTAGTTGATTACTAGTGGGTACCCTTCATATATTATGCATGCAGACTTGTTGGCCACCTTGCTGATGATTATGAGCATAACATCCATGGTAAAAATCATGCAAAAATGAATTGGGTATGTAAAGATGGGAGTTGTGATTCGGAGACGTCTCGAATGTATGGTGCCACGTCCTCTGATCCTTCACCATTGGCGGGTGTATACCTTGTGGAACACAATATTTTAGGTATAGTTTTGGGATCCTCTCCTTTTCATAACAACTCTCCTCTTGCTACAGTGGAAGTTCTCCCCACCTCTCATGTGGCTCAAGTTGGTCCCTCTCTATTGGTTTCTCTAGACTAGATTGTTCCACCACTTGTTCATCCCCTAGAGGCTCCTACTTCTTCTAATATTATTCCATCATCTAACTCAATGTCTACTTCTACCCCCCCCCCCTTCCTCTTTTTCATATGATTATACGTTTGTTTCTCAAATGACATTGAATGTCCCATGCACCTGGAATTATGATCTTCATTCTCATCTTAAATCGTCCTCGTAAGTCATTTAACATGGAATTTTGAATCAAGATTCCCATATTTCCATCCATTGGGTAGAAAATCTATCTTGTCCAAAGCCCAAAAAAAAAAATCATCTAGGATATTAAAATAGATATACAAAATATGATTATAGGGACCCTTGGAGAAAAGAAAGTCCCCAAGGGGACTTTAAAATAATTGTCTTCTCCTTGAATGTCAGGGGTTTTTGGGGCACCCCTAAAATACTTTCCCCTAGACGTCTCCTAAGAAAAACAAATCCCGACGTTATTCTATTTTAAGAGACAATGACTTTAGGAACTAAAGCTAGAGTGATAGTGGAGCCCTAGTTGAAGGGTTTGTTCTCTTGGCACCTTAGACACATATGGTTTGTCTAACGGTTTTATTAATGACTTGAAACCCATATTTTAAATCCACTTCTTCTTCCACATCAAAAAATGTTATTACAGTTGAATTAGATTTCAAAGGTTTCGATGAGATCTATAAAAATGTCATGTTTACAAACCTTACTCAAATCCAAATCCTTTATGGGATAACCTCTTCATTCAAGTCTTTTTTCAACCTTGCCCATTTTCCTTGGTGGTGACCTTAATTTTACTATGTCTATCAGAGAATTTTGGGGTCCTTCCCCACATGCTAACGTTTTGGAGAATTATTTTCATCACCTTTTTTATTCGTTGAAAATGGTTGATATGGTCCCTATCAAATTATCCCCAACATGGAGAAATTTGAGGTTGGGTGTCGATGCAGTATCTAAAAGACTTGGTCCTTTCTTTATCTTCGAATCCATCTTGTCTAGATTCAGTGTTGCACTTATAGTGATATTATCAAAATTATCGCGATAATATCACCAAAACTGACCTTGGCGATAATATCGGCAATAATTATCACAATAATTTACCCCTTTGAAATTATCATGATAATTTAGGTAATTATCATCATAATTTTGAAATTATTGCCTTGCTTTGTCAATTTCAACTTATTAACATTTTTTTTTTGACCCTCATTTTTTAAGAGTTAGGGGATTGAGCTATGAGGATAATTTGAGCATTTCCATCAAGAAAACAAGGGGAAATTGTTATTTAACCAAATTACAAAACAGAAGAAAAGATAGACCAATGACTTGAAAATAAGCCTCTTCGAGGGGGCAACCTCCTTTTACATCACATAAATGAACAATTATTGGACGATTCAAAGGACAAGGCTTCCATGGTATATATAGGAGTCCAAATGGTCAAAATATAATTAGGGCCTACATAACAATAATAATGTAAGGGATTTTCTAATAACAATAGTGGGCTTCTATGGGGCACAACAATAACAATATGAGGGTTCTATGGTGCACAACAATAACAACATGGGGGATATACTAGTATTGTAGGGATCTAAAATTCCCCTCCTGAAAAAAAGTGTTGTCCTCAATGCTTGAGTAGTTTTGGATGCTTATGTATGGAACACTCATCCTCCCATGTGGAATCTTCAGTAGGTAAGTTCTTCCATAATGAGATACTATAAAATTGATCGATTATGTAGTTGTCAGAGTCTTGTTTATGTGATTGATTCAAGTTCTAATATGTTTTTTCCTTCCTCGTCAAGTTTTGGAAATATAGTTTGAACTAGGAGGTGGTCACCTATAACCTTAAGCATAAAACGTGGAAAATTGGGTTTACTTGCGATGATGAAGGAAGCTCCATATTGTATGCCATAGTATCAATCCTTCGCAATACCTTATAAGGGCCATAGTACTTGGGTAATAATTTACTATCCTTCTTGGCTTGCTTGAGGGACATTTGTTTGTATGGTAAAAATACCCAATCACCCATATCAAAACTCTTTCACAGTGATGATGATTTTCTTGTTTTTCCATTCAATTTTGCCCCAAAGTCAGGTTATCTTTTAATAGTTGGAGAGCTTGTTTTTTATGCTTGATGTGATATTCCATTGCTTGAACCTTAGAATTGTCTCTTAAATATGATGTGATGGATGGTGGATGATATCCATAAAGCACCATAAATGGGATCATTTGTGTTATCTTATTAAGGAAGTGTTATACCACCATTATGCCAGAGGTAACCACTTGACCCATTGTGAGATACAAAACAATGAAGATATCCTTCCAAAAATGTGTTCACTATCTCAATTTGGCCATCAGATTGAGGATGATAAGATGAGCTTTGAGCTAATTGAGTACCAAGACAAGCAAATAATTATGTCCAAAAATTTCGAGTGAAAATGGGATATCTGTCACTTACAATAGTCTTTGGGTTTCCATGTTGCTTTTGAATTGTTTCCACTAATGCAGTAGCGATTGTACTGGCTTTGAAAGGATGAGATAGTGCACAAAGGAGTGCATATTTGGTAATATTATCAATGACCACCATGATGACACTCTTTCCTTCATACTTGGTGTTATGCTCCTATACCAATAGGTGTCATATTTCATGATTGACTTGATGAGCTCTGTAATATGTTCATACCTTTTCTTGTTGCAAAGGTTTTCCATATTTTCAAAAAATGAAAAAATTTAAAAAATGTAAAGAGGGTATACCCTAAAAGAAAAATCAAAGGGTGAAAAAAATAAGATGGTCAAAAAAGTAAAAGAAATGAACCCCAAACAAAGAAAGACCAGGAAAGTGTGCAAGTATAAATGCCACTACTTTTTCATTTTATGTAATAAACAATTGTGTGCAGCTTGTCACTTATGCCACAATTCATGAATAACCAAACAGCATAATCTTGGCTAGTCCACATTTGAATTTCATGTTGTAGAGATAGTGAATAAATATCTAACCAGACAGTGTAAACTTGGCAGATAAGTAGATATAGAGTAAATAAAAAGGAGCTCAACAGTGTGATCTGAGCCCTTGGATGTAATAAGTGCAGACTTAGGTAGGCTTGCCATGTAAAAGAAAAATAAGATTGATAAGGGTTTGCCAGTCTAAGTGCACCCAAATAAAGAAAAAAAAATGTCAGACTAAAGTAGGTAGGGTAAGTAGATGGTGTTGCAGAATTACTTGTGATGGACAATGTCTCTAAATGTGTTAATTTTTACTTTTATCACAATTGCAAGGCAGACATTACACTTGATTCAGCTCAAGCAAGACAAGGTCAAAATTAAATTCCATTCACAATTTTCCCTAAAGATTTTACTAATTCCCCATAAAGTATTGAGGTCTTTGAAAATTAAAGGGGCTCAGAGCAATTCTCTGACTTTTGGAGGGACCGTACCCTCGGCCTAATGATTTAAATGGCCTAAGTACTTTAAACCATCCATAAATCATTTATTCACTCTCATAAGTCTTTTTCTAAGTAAAAATCCTACTCTACTTAGTAAAATACACAATATCATACAAAAACCCCTTTTTCCCCTTTAAAGCCTAAGTTAAATATATACGTGAAATGTTTTAACTTGGCGCTTTTACACTTCATAGTCATATTAACTATTAACATATTTAATATATAACTCTCGCACCATATTACCCTTCCCGTATTATTTAATATATTAAATATTCCCAACATCTTATATATCCCACCCCCGGTTGAATACAACCATAATCAACATTTAAAAAAGGATTAATGAGTTAATCCGTAATTCATTAAGAACCTTGATTCCCCGCAACACAAAAGGTATTAGTTAACCCTCTTGGTTAATGAATAACCTACCTATCCATTCATAAATCACCCTGATATGGTTTATTAATTTGTTAAATGTATCAGGCCCACCGCAGTTAAAGTCCCACCGTACCTCAGTTCCCGTCTACCGCACGATCGCTCCCCCATCATCCGACAGTGGTTGCTGATATCGCTCCCCCCTGGTGACTGCGCTTTGACGCGCGACCACCAGCCGGTTTTCCGCCCGTACCTCCGCCACGCGTCGTGCATTTGATGTGATCACTCACCCTCCCCCCAATACCGCTCAACTCCAAAAGACGTGTGATCGTATACCGCTTACCACCCTCCACAAACGACAAAACATCATTTCTCTGCTTGCGTCATCCACCCGATAAATCCAAAAACCCCGCCAACCCCAATTTTTTAAATAAAATGAACAAAAGTCATTTTCACTGTTACACGCTACGACCCGTGCTCCCATGCAAAACAACGTCCAATTCAACTGTTCGAACTTTCAAACCACCACCTGCTTAGGAAACCTGCAACGACGTAGCCCAGAACCTGTTATCCTTAAGTCTTGGCACTGTTCACCTCCTTGACATAGGTATTTATCCAATCTACACTAAAACCCTATAATTTTGATTTTTCACTAAAAATTCTACAAGAAAAGGGCCAAATTCAGTTTTAATCCAAGTCTGTGTTCGCCATATAAAGTCCTCAACCTACTGCCTTGCCTATTTTCCACATAATTCCCCAATTCCATTTTTGAATCCACAAGAACCAAAGATGGAAACCCCTATAGCCCTGAATGTAGCACCCATGAACGCTCCCCAAAAAGACTTAGATTATCTACCTCTGGCCGATAAAGATTTTCAGATAAAAGACCTATCTGGGGATAAAAACCATCTTTAGGTTTTCTGCCAAGCCAGAGATAGTTATCTAAATAAGTCTGACATTTTTGGACTGTGGGAATCTAACCTTCCCATGTATTTCCTCCCCTCAGTCCATGTTTTCCCAGACATAATTCATCAATGTTGTGCCAATTATGATCCTAACCATAGAGTTTTTATGTCCCCAAGCCAAACAGTCTTTTTTCCCATAACTACTCAATCCATTAATGAAATGTTGCAGTTCCACTCCAGTCAGCCCCTCACTCCTATTTCCATGGGGTACTTACTTGAAAAAGCCTCTCAGTTATCTCAATCAGAAGTAAACTGTATTGCTCAAACCTTCATGTTACCAAAGCACCAGCCCAAAGGTCCACCTCCTTATCTGCAGACTTGCTTCACTGAAACTGGAAGACTCATTATTGATATGATATCCTTGATTATGGGATTTAACTCTAGTGAATATGTTGATGATATCACCCTAGTGTTACTATCAATCTTTACTCCAGGACAACCCCCTGTTGTTAGATATGACTATGCCTCTTATATTGCCAACAGAATCCATGACCAATTCTTGAATTTGGAAAGGGAAGGAGTTTTCAAATACACCTCTTTCATATATGATCTTATGTTATATTATGATCCGGATTTAAACAAGAACGCAATAAAATACAGAGATAACCATACAGACAGATATGCAGCGGAAATAATACTTCATTTCATTAATGGAAAATACTGAAATATGCTTACAACCAGAAATGGAAATAAACCAGCTAGGGCGATGGTACCTTATTTCTGAGAAGAGATGTGTGGCTACATGCCTCTGAACTGTTCTGAACTGTGTTACAATGAGGCTCGAAGGCCTATTTATTATTGAGAAACAATGGAAAACCCTTCACATTCCAAAACCTAACCCTAGAAGATGAAACGCCAAATTGTGGGCCCCATTTTGGGTAAGTTGGTACTTCAACTTCCCGGGGTCGCGAATTGGTCGTATTATCTCCGTTTGACGCGCATGATAGCCCATTGGAAAGATCTCTCTGAGGAATACGACAGAAAAGATGATTTTTTGTCAAAAAATTGTTGGCGGTAGATTTCCCAAAAAACGTCGTTTAGGGCCTCAAAACAGCTCCGGAAGTTTAGGACCCGAAAAACTGCTAAAAATAGTAAACTATGCTATAATTAAGGAAACTGAAATATTGAAAGAGACAGTTGTGGGGGTCCAAATGGGATAGGTGGGTGGCCACCAACATCCACCTGGATGAAACTGAAATATTGAAAGAGACAGTTGTGGGGGTCCAAATGGGATAGGTGGGTGGCCACCAACATCCACCTGGATCATTCCTCCCCCCTTAGGAAGCAATGGTCCCCATTGCGTTGAGTTCCTCCTTGAGATGAGGAAGCTTCTGCTAAGCTGGGACTCTGGTGAGCTGTTTTGCAATCTCTGTTGTGTCCATAAATGGTGGGAAGCCTGGTCGATGACGGTCCATATTGAACACTAGAGGCAAGCGAAGGAATGGAGGAATGTTGTGCTTCAAAGCATTGTTGCCCGTAGCCTTGGTACTGGTGTAAGGACCATGTCGGAGTGGTCTGAGTTTTTGATGGGTTCTGGTAAGGCGTTCTCTCTGTAGATGCAACCAAACTTTGTCGCCCACCTGAAACTTGTGTGGTACCCCTGTGGGTGAGGAGAAGTTGTTCCTGTGTTCTGTCATGATTGTATCCCTCTGCTGCTGCTGCTACATGGAGGAACCCTTTGCAGGGGTCATGGATGTAGCAACGATTTTCCCCTTATTTTGGGAGCGAACCATACATATGAATTTCCTGGTCTAGGAGATGAGCTTGCTGCCTTTCTTAGCAGTGATCAAAGAGGTGGCAATAGGTGGGCTATCTCTGGTATCCTGTATAATGAATTACTCAAAGAAATAATGACAACACGAGGCCTTGACTCATACACAGCATGTCGCCTCCACAAGTATGGCTGGCCTAATAATACATCACAAACATC
>APFE031608581.1:173798-188358 GCA_000404065.3 Pinus taeda
GGCCTATTTATTATTGAGAAACAATGGAAAACCCTTCACATTCCAAAACCTAACCCTAGAAGATGAAACACCAAATTGTGGGCCCCATTTTGGGTAAGTTGGTACATCAACTTCCCGGGGTCGCGAATTGGTCGTATTATCTCCATTTGACGCGCATGATAACCCGTTGGAAAAATCTCTCCGAGGACTACGATAGAAAAGATGATTTTTTGTCAAAAAAATCGCTAACAGTAGATTTCCCAAAAAAACGTCGTTTAGGGCCTCAAAACGGCTCCGAAAGTTTAGGACCTGAAAAACTGCTAAAAATAGTAAATTGTGCTATAATTAAGGAAACTGAAATATTGAAAGAGACAGTTGTGGGGGTCCAAATGGGATAGGTGGGTGGCCACCAACATCCACCTGGATCATATTATCAGTTAAATAACTTTCCTTTCCCTATCAAGAAACTTGACACCAAAGGAAATCCAAGGTCTGTTATCTTTTGGAGTCCAATTTTTCATAATACCAGTGAGTCCCCTTACACTTATAGTGAGTTCATTGACCAATTTGTACATTCAACAACCACTCTATTAATAGGGGTTTCCCCTCCTAGGATCAATGGTGACATGAAGAAGTTTCTCCAGATCTCTAAGCAGTACAGGATAGGGAACTAGTACCTATATAAAAATCACACAGAAATTAGGATGTATGGGTGTGAACTTTGCCCTTTTAAGTTACCCAAGTATGTTCCCATGAGATTGTTTGCCTTGAAGTATTTCAGGTAGATCATAAATGCAGATTTAGTCCATTTTTGTGGTGCCAAGAAGAAAGCTCAGCTAAGAATTAAGAATCAGCTAGGCCCTTTTGTCATCAACACTAGGGATGCATGGAAAGAAGCTGAAAAAATTTTAAAAGATCATCTTAGACTACAAAAAAGTTTTATATGGGTACCATATGACCCCAACAGTTTTATATGTGACAGAAGGATGAAGAACAGATTATCCCCATATATTCACCATAGAATCCCAGAAATTGAGTAGTTTGCAAACTTGGATGAATGGATAGAGGGGACCCTAGTAGAAGATGTTAGTGAGCAGGTCAATATAGAAAATGCTATGAGAGATCTTGAGAAAACCCTTGACCTAGATTTTTTTGGGCAGGTACCATTCAAGTTGCCTCAAAAATTAGCAATTAGTACATCCACTGCTGGAACCTCTCAACAGCCTCCACAGAAAGTCAGCATACCAGCAACAGGAACATCCAAAGGCAAAGAAATAGAACCCACAAAACAGCTTACAATGTCAGATCAGCCTGAAATTTCCAAAGAACAGGGTCAAGTGCCAACTCCTCCAGCTCAAACTCTTCTAAATGAGGAAAGAAATAAAAAGAGGGATAGGGAAAATACTACCCTTGCCAGTGGACCTACAGGACAACCTGGGGCGAAAAGGCAAAGACTAAACCCTCTTTCAGAAGAGGAAATAGGTGAAGAGACTATAGATAGCCAAAGAGAAAAAAAAACAATTAGCCAGCAAACTTTCCCATTGGGAGGAACATCCACTAGCTCACAGAGACAAGAGTTAGAAAGACAACACAGTGCAGAAGTATCATCCCTCAGGTCAAAAAGTAAAGAGGCCTCAGATATCAACAGGACATTCATAGAAATAAAGGCCAAGAACGACCCAGTGAGGCTTCAAATGTACAATCAATACTTAAAAATGGCCCCCACGAATCAGCAAAGACTAATGTCAGCCTATGACATTAAAAAAGGCAAAATGATAATGAGTTACTTCAAGCCAAAGGTGCAACAACCTCAATCAGCAGCAGATTACATCAGAACAAACTTGGAGGTCTTGGCAAAGGATATTCATCCTATGGACCAAATTGAACTTCACAAGCAAACTGGAGAAATAGTCTATTCCACATTGGCTGGTAAAGCAATGATGGCCCACAAGCTACAAAATTCCTTGGACAATACAACTGCTCAACTACACTTGGAGAAAGCCTCTTCCCGGGCCAAGGATAACATAATAAAATCATTAGAAGAAATCATCATTGGATTGGGACATGATCCCAAAGATGCTAAAGGTATAGAAGCACTGATCAAGAAGAAAGAATAAGACATTGTTGCCCTGAGGAAACAGCTAAAGCTACCTCCTTCAAGGCATCCACATACTATTGAGGTTATAAAATAGAAATTGGAAGAAGAGATGATGGACCTACTCTTGAAACTCAATGAAAGATTGAATGCCACAGAGCAGGCATTAGAAAATGCACTGAAGGACAAGCAGGGAGAGTTGACCTCTCAGCCTCCCAAAGTAATACCAATAGTCTCAACAACAGTCCCCTCTACACCTGGGATAGTCTTAGCCCCAAACATCCCAGCAGCCACAGCAGAGGTAGTCACAGGTATAGTCACAGCAGGAACAACACTAGGCAGCAGTGCCAATTTAAGCACAAAAGAACTGATAAAGGTAATGGAAGACATGAGATTACAAGTCTCAAAATTAAAACAGGTAAAAGAACAGTTGGCTAAAATGGAAAGAGATTATGATCTATCAAAAATAAACATTGTAGAAAAAACAAGGGAGATTAAAGCATTAGAAAATAAAGTGAAATCATTAGAAAAAGATCTCACTTTTGATAAGCCTCTGACAGAGATCAAGAAAATCTTTTGGGCCAACATCACTCAATCTATAAATGATGTTTGTCCATCCATCCAAGTGATCTTTGAACAAATTGATCTAGTGAAATCAGCACAGGCAGAAATTCAACAGACAAGAGTTTTGTTAGGACAAATGCCAGATGAAGCCAACCATCTTATACACTTTTTGAATAACAGGACTAAGGAACAACTGGAAGAACTAGGCAAGGTCGACATGACAGATACTATATTAGAAATCAAAAGGGTGTTAACTAAAAGAATTTTGATGCAGAACTTAGAGAAAAGATGCCAGAATATGCAGGTGGAAATTAATTCTTTTATGGAGAAGTTCATTATTTTACAGAATAAAGGGCTACCGAGTCCTCTGGTGATTAATGACAGATTAATGAAGCACAAAGATTATGTAGACAAATTGAACAAGTATGTTGGCAATCAAGCTAGTTCATCAACAAGTGCTTCAGGAATAAAAGCACTCCCCACTTTCCGAGTTCTCTATGACAGCTTAGAGAACTTATTCTATGTTGAGCATGAAATAAAGCACTTGTTCCCAATCCGGCCTACCTTTTTCAGATATACATAAACTGATGAGACCCTGAGGAAACTTTAAAAACACAAATTGCCAGAGCAAAAATGGTGGGAAGACATGTTGGAAATTTTGTAAATTTATCCTCAGTAAATGTAAACTTTGGGCTATTTACTATAGTAGGATGAATAAAGATGAACAGAGATCAAACAGGTCGAAGTGTATCAAAACAGGTAAAGAGTATCAGTCAAAACAGGGCAGCTAGCACAAAGTTACTAAAGAAGAGAGCAGCAAGCCAAATTATAGGGCCTGCCTCCAGCACACTCAGCAAGAATAGGAACAGCACAACATTAGTTTACCTTTCTCCTATCTTCGAGACTAGTTGTCTCCATTTTCTTGTAACTTATTCATTAGTCACCCTAGAATATATCTCACGCTGTTACGAGATATTTTTTGTAAACATTTTTGTATAAATACTCCCTCAATTGGAGTATTGAGGGTTGATTCATATACATTGCTGTAATATTGGTTATTTTGGAATAAAGTGTTGTTGTACCAACTTTTGTATGGCTTGCTGGACAAAGAATTAACGTAAGGGATTTTTCACAGATTTCTTGAATCAAACACCGGATCAATAAGTCCTCTATACCTTCTATTTTAAAATTTTCCTTGTTTATTATATCATCTTTGTTTCACATCTGAATGATAAACAAAAAAGAGTAATTCAGAATATGCTTAACTGCACTATGTTTTCAATTGTTATTGTTCCTTATGTTTTCTTCTGAATTAGTATAAATAGTGAAATCTTAATTGCTCCTGTTTTTTAGTTCTTTCATTTTGATTATTTATTAAAGAATGCTTAACTTCTCCTTAGTAGTAATTATTCAAGTTCCCTCTTTAAATACGATGAAGGATTCTTAACTGCCCTTCACCTATTTTGAAACCATTCCATTTATTCCAAGTCTTTATTTGTTCCCTATTCGACCATCTTGCCCTGTGGAAGCATCCTTTGTTAATAAACCAAGTCCAGTTAAGCCATCTTCTTTGACTTCATTAGCCCAGTGGCCTAAACTAGTCAGTCCTACCCCTCTGCTATTGAATCTCACCACCCAAACTCAAACAAAACTCCAAAACTTCATAACTAGCCTAATATCTTTCAAAACAAAGCTAAAAATTTAAGAGAGAGCCCTCTCTGGATACAGATTGACTAGATTCTGTATCTAAAAGATTGGTTTTTGGTTACCTCGGACCCCTTTCCTCTTCCCAACAACTTCAAGGAAAATCTGAGTGATAACATAGTGGCGACCATACTGGGAACTTGAATAATTTGTTTGTTACTATTGTTTACTTTATAAGCTACAAACGGAGCTTGAAGTTAGCCAGGTAGCCTTTAAAATGCTCTTGCTTTGCAATTGCAGAAGTAAATGAATGCTGCTTCAGTCAATCTCTGGTCTAGTTTATAGCTTGAACATCTGGTTGCAAATACTTGATCAGTTCCTCTTATGAAATAAATCTTTAAGAAAGTTCTCATCCCATATCTAAAGCTCCTTAAAGAGACTATTGAAGTTGTATTGTTAAAACCCATTTAGAGAAAAAAACCAAAAATACACCTAGAAACCTGGCTTCAGAAAGGATTCATTATACCAAAGCTAATCCTGATCCAAATCCACCACCTGTGTTTGAAAACCCTAATCTGATTCCTAGGATTCTTAGGAGACAAGAGAGCCAAGAAAGTTCTGCTAGTTCTCGACCTCTATACAGATCAAGATCCTATCCTGTGAAGTGGATTTACCTTGAGGACGGACCCTTTGATGAGTTTTTTGAAACTTCTTTATTTGTAACTTTTTCAGACTCTGGGTTAGCCTATACAGTTCAGGACCCCATATTTATTGAAAATTTACAACTTGAAGTTGTCACCTCACATCTTGACAAACATTTGCAGAACTCCATTAAATTTGAGCTTACCTCTATCGAACACCAAACCTTTCTGTGATCACTATAGCCTCTCCAAGTTCATCATCAACACCTTAGACTTCCCAACCTCAAGCTACCCCTTCTACCCCTCCATCTACCACTTCAAGACCAATCCCAGTTGTTGTTTCAACCCAATCCACTACAATGGCAAATAGGTATACTCCCCTGCACTTACCTGCCAACTTGGATGCTATGCCCCAAGACTATAAGAGTAAAATCACCCAAATTGATGGCACTGGCACATACACAGCTCAACAACATACCAAAAAAATGACCGATTATTTTGAAATATATGAGGTTGATGCTGATGATGTTAGAATGAGGGTATTTGTTCAAAGTTTGACTGGAGATGTTAGGACTTGGTTTAGAGCCCTCCCTGCAAACAGTATCAATGACCTACAAGCTTTGTATCAGACATTCTTGAATAGATGGGAAAAGAAAAAAGACCCTCTCCAGATTTTATCAGAATATGAAAACCTAAAAAGAGGTACACAAGAAACTGTCCAAGATTACTGCACTCGGTTTAATAATGTTTACAATGCTATTCCTCAAAATCTCAGACCTCCTCCAGATTTGGCGATCAAATTCCCTGATGGATTTGATTCTGATATGGCATGCCAACTTAGGGAAAGAGCTCCTCGAACCTTAGAAGATATGCAAAGTATATCTGTCAGTGTTGAAGCCAACCTGATATCTAAACGAGCTAAAGCCAGAGCTGAAAGGAGGATACCTTTGAAAGAAGAACCTTAGGTCTTTGAATAGAAATTAGATGCTATTATTAAAGGAATGGTTATCCTTGGAGAGAGAGCAGAAACAATTGAGATAAAATCCCCTTGGGATGGTCAACCAATAAATACCGGTAGAAATCCAAATTTCAGGAAGAACCAAAACCCTAACACTAGAAAAACTGGACCTGTCCAAAACATTAGGCCCCCCTTCCAAGAAAATTATGTTGAAGCCTCAACTTTGTTGGGTTGTGTTATATTCTTTCCACGACTAACCTACATAGTGAACCGAGGGGTTAGAGGGGGGGCGGAGCCCCCCCTTCGTTGTGCTGATTGCGCAGCAGGGGGGTCACGGGGGGGGGGCGGGTAGCCCCCCTCTATAGGGTTCGGGGCAATGCCCCGAGAAATTTTTTTTGGACCCTATATTAGGTTGGGAAAACCTACCTATGGTTTTCGGTCCATGGTTTTGGACGCGATGGTTTTCCGGTCCATGGTATTGGATGCTTCGGCATGTATAAATATGTATTGTAACATTGAAAGGAATATAATGAAAAATCAAGCTGGTTGTCTCGATTTTGAGATCCAGTGGGAAATCTCTGTGTATATGTGTTTTATGTGTTATGCTCTCGCATTTTTATTTTTCCTGTGATTTAGAATTCATATGCAGGTAATTTCTGTACGGGGTTAAAACCTACAAAACACACCTATAGCCACTATCGAAACTCAATGATGACATTGACACGCAATGGACTTCTTTGTTGGTAGCACCACTGTCCCAACTGATGTCTGGCACTAGAAGTGAGTTCCTTGACCAGACAACTATAATCACAGGTATATGGCAGGGATCATCAACTTTTTCCTTGAGTTGGGGCCTGCAGTCAAGGCTTGTTGGGACCTTCATTTTTGGAGGAATTAAGAAGCTTTGGTGATGAGCCAGAAAGTTGACGACAAGTGGAAGAAATGGCCATTGAAAATATACGGGAGTAATAGTTGACAAAAACGAAGGAACTAGCAGAATACTGGCAGTTACAGAGGGATGGCAGGAAGGAGCATACACAACCGAGTAGGAAAATAAAAAAGACAGTCGAGGAATGGAAATAGTCAAGCAAGGGAGAAGTCAGAGAGCCTGAGAAGGAACTTGAAGTCTAGGTTGGTCCGCAAAGAGAAGGAAGAACAAGTGAAAAGGTAGAAAGGAGAACACTGAATGGCTGTTGTTGCGGAGCCAGGAGAGTCACTATGTACCTGATATTTCATATGCTTATGTATTGTTCTTTCTAGAGTTTTTGTATGTTAGAAGAGAGGCCTTGAGTCTGATGTAATGTTTTTGCTACTAAGACTAATGATCAAATTTTTTATCTGGACAATTGTGTGTTAGTTGTAAGTTAATATGGTTCTTCGAAATTTTTATGTATGTGTATATTTAAGTAGTATCTCTTTTACAAGCATGTATGACTTGTTGTGATCAGACTTTTTGTGGAATAATTCAATGTTCTTTTCCTCGTGGTTCTCTTATATGATTCCTCATGACACTAGATTCCAATCCCCGTCTACATAAGGTCATGACATGCCTCGGGTGAGACTCCATACCCATTTTGGGTAAGATGGAATTGTTGGCATTGTGCTAGACTATAGTGGAGCCTTGTTGGCCCTTGCGCTTGAACCCAAGGTGTCAACCCTATTGTTATTTCTGCGTCAACATTTTCGTAATAAAAAAAACATGACCACCCTTGCTAATCGATCCCACCATCCATTTGAATTGTAAAAATACTAGACTAAAAAGCCATTTATCCTTGATTTCATAGGTTTTTCCAATTAATAGTCCTCTGTGATTCAACCAACAACCTTCCAACTCCTCGAGTAGCCTTGAAATTATTTTTATTATCAGCATGGGGTCCGAAAATCATGAACCCATCTTTGCTCAATTCCACGCTAGTCTTGAATATGTAGCATGTAAACCTAGACTTGAAGAAAAGGGGTGGATGAATTTTCTCCAAAAGTTTCAGGGGAACAATGATAAGGTAGCCATGGAATTCTCTCAAATTTTCGATAGGAATACAACAAAAGTCGATAATCTTGAGATTAAAGTGTCTAAAGAACTAATGATTAAAGTAACGAGGCTACCTCTAATTGGTGAGAAATATTTGAAAGGGGGGCAACTCAATTTGGGAGAGTGCTTGAAGTTCCTCAAATTGGCGTATAAGTCGATCAATTGGTCCAAGGGTGTCCTCAAGAACTACATTGCGTAGGAATGGTGGTTGCTTCTCTTTGAATTGCATAGGTTTATAACTTGTGAGCGAAGGTATGTTGTCATGTTTCTTTACCATTTAAGACTTCTTCTGCACTTTATAGACGTTTGTGATGTCAGTTTTCCTTTCTTCCTTTCTTAAAGTCTACATAAAGTCATTATAAGTACCCAGTCAACGTTTATAATGGAAACCTCTATTAAATCATCCCCTAAGGATGAGAAAAGGTTTGTAAAAACACAGAGATTTCATTAAGTAGAGGGAAGTGCAGAAACATATCTAGATGAAGCACTCTTGACAAACCCTAGCCCTCCTCTAAAGAAGGAAACCCTATCATCTCGAGGGAAGAAAAGGAAAGGAGCCTACAAGTAAAATTTAGATGTGCATAGTCATGAAGGAATAGACCTAATGTCTAAGCAACCACAACAAAGTACCGAGAAGAAAGCACAGACAAAGGTTGCAAAACTAGTCGCCTCGACAGCTAGGAAAGAAGAAGGGGAATAGTCAAAGGCATCTACTAAGAAGGGCAGAGGAAGTTGTTTCAAGAGAAAAAGGATTTGGTACCGACATTAACCTCATCTTTTCCCCCACAGTTAGAAGAGATTCCAAATACATCAGAAACCTAGACCTCACATCAAGGTAGGAGGTTTACCTGAAGTATGGCATGTTAGGAGTGTCCTCCACAGTGCTCAATCTCTTGAGTCGGTGTCTGTTTTATCTTCTCTAGAGAAAGAGATTAACGTGAAGAGTTCTTCTCAGGCACCTATCATAACATAAAATATAGATAAACCCTTAATTGAGGAGGAGGGACCTATTGATAAATTTTATGATCTTCAAAGTAACTCCCCATACAACTATCTATCTAAATAAGGGCCTGCAATAGGAAAGGGAGTGGTTGAAACAATGGTCATCCAGATCCAAGAAAATCTAATCTATGAGGGGAGAGGTTCAAGGAAACATAGACTCCCTCTTGAATTGAGGTAAAAGTCACAATTAAGCCTATTTTATACGTCTTTGGTTAGTCTACATAGGTGTTAAGTAAATTCATATTATTTTGACTAAATTTCACTGTAAGTTTACTAGGATTATTAAACATGAGGATAGAAATTGGATGGCATTGTTAGATTACTCGTGGTTTAACATTTATGTTTGTGGTGCCTTCAAATTGGTAAGTACTCTTTGAAATCATACATGTTTACCAATTTAATGGGTTTCTGTGACATTGCTTTGGGGTTTTAATGGCTACACACACTAGGTCTCATCACCATGGACTTCAAGAAGGCATACATGATATTCTAATATGGAGGGAATCATTACACTTTCCAAGGAATCATAGATAGTTATCCTAAGATCATCGATTCTCACTACATGCAAAAAATCCTTCAAAAGGGACATTTTGAGGCTATATCACAGTTCAATAGCTTTAAAGCCTTTCAAACCCTTCCCAATCCATTAAGTATGACCTGGAATTAGTCTTGTTCAAATACCAAGCAGTTTTTGAAACCTCAAAGGGCTCCCAACCCTGGTGGTGTGCATGATAATTATATTTCTCTCATTCTTAGTAGCCTCCCCCCAATGTCTACCCTTATCATCAACCATTTGCTCAAAATAATGAAATTGAAAAGATTGTTCAATAATTTTTAGCTATGGGTTGCATCCGTGCTGGAATTAGTAGCTGTTCCTTCCTTGTTGTCATTGTACTAAAAATGGAAGGCACTTTGTGCATGTGTCATAATTTTCAAGCTCTTACTATAATCACTATTGAGGATAATTTTTCCATTCCAACCATTGATGATGTCTTGGATAAACCCAGAGGTGCTCAATCTTTTACAAAACTCAATCTCTGATTAGGGTATCGCCAAATTCATATGAAGAAGGTTGACATTCCCAAAACAACTTTTCACAGTCATGAGGCCCACTATGAGTTACTGGTGATTCCCTATGTCATTTGTAATCGACCACCCCCCTTTCCACCATCTCATTAATCACATATTTAAACCATTCCTATTTCATTTTGTGCTAGTGTTTTTTGATGAAATTCTTATCTACAGTAAAAATTAAAATTCCTGTGCTACACATGTGGATCATGTCTTACAACTACTATCTCATCATTAAATCTTTCCCATTTGATTCAAACGTGCCTTTGTGTTACAGATCCATTTAGGAACATTACTCCCATCATCCAGATCAGTGTTTTAGGGCTCATCAAACCCTAACTTCAGTTGCTACATGCCCTAAACAAGTCACCCTTTTGAATGCCTCCTTCCCACATAGTTTCATGAATTGAAGACATCTTGAAATGATCTCTAGAGGGACTAGCGTAGGTAGGCCCATGTAATGGTGCACTGCAAAGTAGTTGAGTCCATGTCAGGGTGCTCTAAAGAGAACTTAGGCCCTCTTTGACCTGCGTTGGGAAAGATTGAGCGAAATTCACATAGGGTTTACGGAATATTTTTATCTTTTGGAGTCATCTAGAATTTGTTCTCACTTATAAACTCCTATGATATCAAAAATGGATGAGGACTGAGTTAATATGCATCCTATCCTCTCATCACTTCCTGCATGTAGCTAATTCTAAGTATGGAAGGCCATTCAATACCCCCATTTATGACATAACCTCCTTCATCTTCCTATAAATTGAGCACTCATCTAAGTGATCAAGGGCCTAGACAATGTTGAATTGTAAGGAGATAATGTTTCAATGAGAGTTGACTTTGAGACAAGTATTGTTATGCAACAAGTTTGTCATGATTTTGATGTGATGTGGATGGGATCCAAGCTGGAGGGGTGACTTCGAATCAGACTTGATGGTTGTAATTCCTTCTTTTATTCAATAAAGTATTTGATACTTTTTCCCATATGCTTATCTTGTTATATGATGCTTATATGTGTGAATGTATCTCATTCCATTTACTTGTATTCAATAGATATTTTGATTTGATCAGTTCTTTGTCTTCTGCTTGTGTTTACATGTACTTAACAAGCGTGTTAAGTACAAGGAGCGACAGGATTGATACGAAGGAGACAAGGGGAAGAGGAACTACAAGTAGGTCTTCTCATCTTCTTTATCTTATCTATTGCTTATAGGAAAATGCTAAAGTGCTTTAAACTATTGTTCTAGATATGGCTACTTATCTACAAAATTAGTATTATCCATATATACCAAATTCTCCAAAACAAATTGGCGACTCCGTTGGGGAAGATCATCCTTACTAGTAGCTTATCCACCTCCTAGGACACTCTTGCAGACCCTACGTGTGTTCACTAATTGTATTTCAGTTCTTTTGCATTGAATTTTGGTCAAAAAACTATGTCAAATTGCCTCTTGAAATGGTTTACTACCACCAGTGTAGGCTTATGAGGGACACAGTACACTGCAAAGCACCCTTGGCTTAGGAATAGTGCTCTGAAGTGCACTATCTCCCCTTCAGGGCTGCGTTGATCATCTTAGGGAAAGTTTCCCACCTTTGGATTGTGTTTTTACCAACTTTCCTCTATTTTATTTCTTGTTGATTGATCAATGAATTTCATGTCTCAGAAAAAACGTGTTTATCTCCTTTATTAGACCTAATTTGACTTGGTTGATTAATGTTTCTTAAATGTTTTCTTTGTCATTATTGATCCATAGTTAAAGTTAGATTATAGGCGATTAATCTTTGTTCGAAAGAAAGTGTCGTAAAAGTTTTCTTTTCCTTTGAAACAGAATTGTTGTAAAGTCTTTGTTCTTGTTAAAGATTGATTGATTGTATGTGCATTAGTTTCCTTTTTGTTCATAATCACATTAAGGAAATCGAAAATAAATACATGAATTTTGTATTGAAAAAGTTTGTTTGTGCTCATAGGAATAGTTTAGGGGAATTGCCTTAGATTGTGCTCTTTGCTCTTTGACTGAAAGAAATTTGGTTTCTCTATCCCTATTAACTAGATTTTCATTGTTAAATTGAATGGAAATAATGCTTATCATAATAGTTGCATTCCTAGGAATTTCAGAATACATCACGTGGTGAACTTGAAAGGAAAATTCCTAAGTGTTATCCCTAACTTGTTTGCAATACATCCTAAGTGTGATACCTCATTCTATGTACGTGAGTATATCATAGCCCATCCATGTACCTTCGGGTATATAGGGCAGTGTTACAATACGTAAAGTATATGGGAATTCTCTCACTGTGTGGTTTTGCATTAGATAGTGCTTATACGGATTGGGCCTCCATGTACTTTCGGGTATATATGTGAGGACAACACTAGGTTGCTATCCATCCTTAGGTAACCGAGTCGGCCGCCTTGTACACTGTGATACACCGAACACAACATTCAGGGAGATTTCTTACTCGTACTTCTTGGTTCAGTAGGAGGTATTCTGCAGTTCACAGTTGCTTGGTAAACATTTTTCATAGCTTACCCCTTTTTTTAATTTCCTTTTGGTAATAAAATTAATCAAAAACCATGGAGGAACATCAACCCTTACCTTGTCATTCGTGGCTAGCAGCAAGAAAATCTCCTTTGCCACCCAAAGGTGCACTTATTTGTTCAAAACAGTCTCTCTTAACTAAGTTAAGTACATCAAGAAATCCTAGTTCTTCATCTAAATTACTAGAATCATCCATTTTAGTAAGTACAGAGACTCCAGTTACTCCAACTATTTCTGGTACATCCATTACTGAAGAAGAAGTTTCACAACTACCTGAGGACATTGTAACTGATACTAGTGAAACAGCAAACGATTTTGTTCAATAAAAAGTTGATCCACAACTTGAAGTTGCTCAACAAGAAATTAATTATGAACTTGAATCAGTTCAACCAAAAGTTAATCCAGAACCTATCACAGTTCAATCAAAAGTTACTTCTGAACCTGAAGTTGTTTAGGAACCTCTCCCTGAAACTGTTGTTCTTTTACTGGAACATCTGGACTTCGAATTTGAACATTTATAAGTTGTTACACTACCAGAAAACGATCAACTTGTTAACCCTCAGACATCAGTGACTACTGAAACTTCCTCTTTACCAACACTAGAATTCTATTACGGACCAGACGGTGAAGTTCTTCCACCTGGTTTAATTTTTGTTGAAGAAGAATTTGAAGAAGATACTACACCTAGAACTCTATTCCATTTTGGGACCGGGCTTTATCTTTACCCTCACACTCCTCATTTTACTGATCCTTTTGATCTTGCTTCTTTTCAAGTACCTGTTAATTATTTAGGACATCTATTGGGTTAGTTAACTATGGCTGAACAACCGTCAACATCCCAGACTGTATCAACTGATGCAACTGTGGTAGAATCTTCTGTCGCAACCTCTTCAATGTTTTCTACTATTCCTGAGTCACACCTATATGGTGAATCATTCGTCCGGGTTGGTTACGAATATTTATCTGGAACCACTCAGGGGTTGCTTCTACACCATGGTCATCACCCATGTCCTCAATCGGACTTTTACCTGGTTCTTCATTTATGGGTACTCAACAGTTTGATCAAGCATATCAATATAAAATTGGGCAATCTAGTCAACAACAACCTATGTATCCATTACCATAGAGGCTTCACTCAATGAACCTCATACATATCATGTGCATTCATGGCATATCAAACAATACCCAGAAGTTCAGTCTCCTCTAGGTTTGGTTGCGTGGTTACTGTTAGTCGCTCAGGAAAGGGTGGAATGGCTTTAGGTTCACTTTCCTGTTTCTCTTCCTCATCCTCCAGGGGAGGAGGTTGGCGATCCAGAAGGACCTTTCTAGATCATAGGTTGATCTCCTAGATCTCCGCAGCATTGGTAGGGCATGTTGTCTCTCCAGTGTATACCTACTGGGCCTGTCTGTTGTTGGGGTTCGGGTTCGGTTGAGCAGGCATCTGGGGTTGTCTTGGAGGAGCAGGAGGTAATGGTTATGGTTGAGCAGGTGGTACAGGTAGAATGGTAGGAAGAGAGTTGTATTGGGACCTCCACCCCGACTGAGGTGCATTCCACTGAGGTTGTGGCTGGACATGTGAGTGAAACGAATGAGTAGTAGGTTGAGTATCATATTGAGATGGATAACACCACGAAGGAGATGCGGACCAGGAAGGATGAGCAGGGGGACCCCAAGAAGGTATATGAGCGGATTGGTTGGGGCTATAATAAGCTTGGGATGTCCCTTGCATCCCCTGCTGGTAGGGTCTCAGCCCATGCGGCCTCCTTTGGTTGAGGAAGTAGAGTGGTTCAGTGGCTGCCTCAGTCCCTTGGAACATGGCTTTAAATCCGGGTAAGGTTGGGCATTGGTTTGTGGGGCAGTCTTCCTCACAAACGAAACATACCTTTATTGAGTGCAATGGACACTCGTTCTTAGGGTGTTTCCTCATACATCGAGAGAGAAAATGGCCACATTCCTCTCAGCTTCCTCTTTCTTTTGTTGGATTCGGAAAGTATCAAGTTGCATGGCAATGGTCTGTCTCATTTCACTTTTGAGGTCTTCCAT
>APFE031608582.1:5293-17149 GCA_000404065.3 Pinus taeda
TTAATGTATTTTAGTGTTTTTTTTTTCAATTATGTTTAATTTCTTTCAAATTTTTTTAACCATTGTTTATTTATTTTTATTTTTAAAGGGTTTTCTTGTAATATTAAATTTTTAATTAAAATATTCATTTATTTAAACCAAAATAAAATATTTCGCTTTGTGATATTAAAAAAAAGTTATGATTTTGTTTACAGTAATTATAATTTTCTACACCAGAGTTTAAAAAATGTTTTATTTCTAATTCTCCATTGAAAAGGGGGTTAGGTTGTCTGCGGCTACAATTTCAAATGAGTTATAATTTTAACCTTAGAAAAAATGATCTTGTTAGAACCACTCTTATTTAGGTGTTGATTTTTAAGTCTTTTTGTAGCACGATATTTGATTTTAAATGCCATGGTTGAAAAAATTAGAGTTTTAAGGTTTTTCACGCTCATGGTATTTTTTTTTTTATTTTTTATCAATGGTTGGAAAATGTTAAAATTTTGAGGTTTTTGTATTCATGATTTTTGGTATGTAATGCCATGGTTGAAAAATTTTGCTTTTAACATTAAAAAACAAGGATGTAGCATCACCACTTTTTGATTTGGGGGTGCTTTTTCATGTTTTTGAGGCAACAATATGAGTTTTTTGGGTTAGAGTTCACGTTTTGAGGTCACAATTTTTGTTAAGTTGGTAACTTTGTTTCCACTGCTCTTTGGTGTGGATGAAAAGATCCCAATCTATTGTATGCTTTATGAGAATTTCACACAAGAAATATACTTAGCTTAAGCATCATAAGAGCTTAAAATGAAAAGTGGGGATGTTTCATATATTGGTGAGCCTATATCACTACAACAAATCCCTGTGATTAGGTTCCACTTTAGTTTTTTTTTTCTTCCACTAACTGTTTTAATGTATTTTTCTCCACCTTTTGAAAAAATTGGTGCTAATTATCAGGATGGCACTATTTTTGGCATTTTTTTTGCCACTTATAGCTAGTCGGCGCTAAATATCTCCGACTTTAGCTCCGACATAAATGCCCAGTTTAACCTCTTATTTAACTCCTAATGTGGCTTCATGCATAACTTCTTGTGTAACATCCTATTTTTCTCCTCATTATGTCATTTTTTTAGCATCCCCTTTAGCTTCAATTTTAGCTTCTTGTTTAACATCCTATTTTGCTCCTTGTTATGGCATTGTTTTTAGCATCCACTGTAGCTTCTTGTTTAACGTCTAATTTTGCTTCCTCATTTCTTGTAAAAGCTTGGCTTGGATCTCTTTCATTTAGATCACATGATGGCTATATAGAGAGGTTAGTTTGATCTTCTTATGATGAAATTCAAACACACATACATTACTTATATGCTCTTCTAAGTGAAGTGGTTCAAGATTTGTAAGATCTTCCCATTAGATTTATGATCTGATTTCGGTGATTAGAGATCTTCTCAGTATACTTGTGATATGATGTCAAAGGTTTGATATTTACTCATAATACTTATGATTTGATGTCTGATATCTATGGAATATATATTAGTTTGAGATCTGATCTATTTCTCTAAGATCTGTGGCATATATACTGGTTCAACATCTGAACTATTTCTCTAAAATCTGTGGCATATATATTGGTTCAAGACTTAATCCATTTCTTTGATATATGTGGCATATATATTGGTTTGAGATCTAGTCTATTTCTTTGAGATTTGTGGCATATATATTGGTTAGAGATATGATCTATTCTTTGGTATAGTGAGAGGATCAAGCTTGCATTTGCGATATTGTTGGGAGTATTTGTGAATAGGATCTTATAACTTGTGGAAGCCATCTTGTGGCCTTGATGTACTATTGAAGCATCTCTCTAAGGAAAGGAAGATATTTCTTTTATAGAACTCAGGACCACATTCATAGGGTTCTATTAATAGTATCCAAACTAGGCTTTCCCCTAAAAATAATTGCATGCAAACAGGGTCCTTTAAACCCAAACCCCCTTTCTCTTTTTAGATTTTAACTTTGATCCAATTAACTATGTTGATTTTTTTCATTGTTTTTCCACTTGCACAAAAAAATTCTTATACATCTACTAATATAATCCAATATTCCTTTAGGGGCAAAGAGGATTGAGCCCTAGTAATATATACAAATAAGACACGGTGGATTTTATCAATACCACTATGCTAGGAAAATTTAGATAACTAGCACCCTAGGAAACCATGTTATTTTGAATTTGTAAAACTATGTTATTCCATTCTTTAGTAGCAATCCCTTTCAGAGATATTGGAATACCAAGGTATTTAAAAGTAGTCCAGTCCTTTTCACAACTAAAGCCTAAATATCAGAGAGTTGATTGAGCTTTTGAGGAGTGCAATACCATCTATAAATTCTACATAATTATACAATACCTAACCTTAAAACATAACCTTGCATCAGGTATTGACAAATAAAAATGCAAGCTTAAGCAAAACCTATACACAACTTTCACATAATGCAAGTTGAAGCAAAAATTGGAATGTGGTATGGAATTTGAAGTAGAATTATTTAAGGATAAAAGTAAACATATAATAATTCAAAAGTGTGTAAAATAATTAAATAAATAGTCTACAATTTGAATTAATTATATTACCCAATAAATAAAGCCTTGGTGTTCATTTTAGTAAAGTAAGGCAATTTTGGCCTACTTCACAAAAACGCATGGCCAACCTTCATTACAAGGCCAAATTGAATGATTTAGATTGGAGATGTAATAACCCTAGTTAAACTATCACAATTATTATAAATTAAATGTATTAAACATGGGATGAGTCAAAGGGACATTGATTCCAGGACTGAGGAGGACATGCTGGTTGGGACAGATGGCAGGTAAGGAACCAAAGATTATGTGGAATTCAACTGATTGGATTGCAAGATTGGTAGGCAAATATAAATAAAAATATTGAAACAAAGGAAATACGGTACAAGTTTGATTGGTCCAATGAATTTGGACTATAATAAACACTAAATATCAGTAGGTTGAGTTCGAATAGGGCATAATTTACTAAGTGAAGAGTGTATTGTGTGTTTGGTTGCATATGAGTCCCAAAAATACCTTCTTTGTAGTTGGTTTCTTTCTACAAAGAGTATACAAATAAATTATATGAATTAGTTGATGAAAATATACCAACAAAGCATTGAAAGTAATGGAGACAATGCGTGAACAAATCAAAATTAAAACTAAGCTTATTAACACAAAACAAGCTTGCGAAGAAAAACAAAATCAACAAAGGCATATGAAAATGATTCTCTTTATCGATTGATGATGGTGGAAGAGTTATAATAAAAGTATTAAATACACTTGAAGAGAGTTGTTTGAGCAATGATGCTAAAAGCTCTCAATAAGGATTTCCCCTTTTCAATCTCTTTTGCAAGCTTTTTCTCTCTCAAAGAAGCATATAAAACTATCCACAATGGTGAAATTCTCCTCACAATAGTATTCTAGATTGTTTGGGAGCAACTTTGGTAGCATAACAATGCACAACTTCTTATTGTTTTTAACTCTCTATGAGCTTGTATTTACAGAAACTTTGAACATCCTTCCCTCCTTTGGCTCATCAATGTGGTTGTTTGCCTCATAAATGAGACGAGAGCTACCATCCACTTGCCATTAAGACTTCTTGGGGCTCAAGGCTTGAATGGTCAACCATCATGCCAATAGGTGAAGTGTTATTCAAGCAAGTTTGCATCTCAAGGTGCTGACTGGGCTTTTTGTGACGCTCATGGCTATCGAAAAGTTGTAAGGTAGTTAATTTCTAGCTGTGGTGTACTTGCGAGGGTTGATTTTTTAACTCAACCTTAGGAAAGCTTTTGATTTTTGGGTCTTCATGATGTTTCCATATGAAAATGTAAGCTCTGTATGTGTTAATAATTTAATTTGAGTGTCTTCTGTTACGTACAAATGAGTGTACAATTTTCTCATGATAATAGTTTCTCCCTAATGTGTGAAGTTAGGACCAAGTGTATAGCCTAAATACATCACGTTTTTTTGATCTGATTGAGAGTCTTGCTAACTTCTTGAGAGATATAGAAAATTGTTGCAAAGATGATTAGGGAAAGATCTGTGACTAATAACTAAATAAAACCATGATCTGAAGAAATACTAATACAAAAGTGTCTACAGAAGGCGGGCATATCCCATGCTTGTTATGATGACTATGACTAAGCATTACAATCATACAACAAAGGTCTTGTCAAGTCAATGTTGATGTGAATAACATGTTGATGACTGAAGAAGGTACCTACTTTTGGCCTAAAGGGCATCTCTAACAAACAAGTTAAATTGCGTGTCCCCATGCATCACATATGAATCACTGTTGAAAAAGGTGCTAAGGGATGCATGGATCTTCGACTAAATGAGAGAACTGCAATGGTCTAAAGTACGATACTATTATGACATGAAAACTTATGTTGGTTTCACATGTTAAGGAGATCTATGACATCAATAGGAAATAATGATTCCCATTGTGCCACACGAGATTATCCCAAAGGGGGGAAGCAACTAAGGTACTGCTTCGATCCCGAAAGATTAGTGTTGATGTCGACAAGAAAGGAGCGCTAACCATATGAAAAATATGTCCAAAAATCTATGTGAAACTAAGGTAGATGGTTGTAATATGATGGGTCAAAAAACATGATAACAAGAGATGATAGTATGGGAGGATACAAAAAACTTTCCTAAGGTTGGAGCTGTAATGTTAGTGGCGGTAGTCAATACAACGTTTCTAGGGTAAATGCCCCTGGGGTTAGTAGGACATCTGGGGGAGGTATGAGTATGTTTTGAATTTCGTGGTAAGTAATGAGTGAATGATGGGAAAATGTGTAGATAAAAAATCAAGTTCCAACCAAGGGTGACTAAGGGCTACAACCGAGTAACAAACACAAAAATATGGGTGAAAATCTGTTTCCTTAAAAAATATTTGTACACTTTCCAAAATAGTGTAAAAGTGGTTTTGGATGTGTTAGCATCTGTCAGTCCTACTAGTCACCAGTGACCAAATGTACTCTTTCAAATTTTTCGATAAGGTTATTAGGTCAAATTGTTATATCTTTAAATAAATTTTCAAATAAAATTTGATCATTGTTAGTTCTAGGTCATTACTACTCCCTATGGTTCATGGTCAAGTTGCCATTTTGGGTCGTGTCATCACTCATTGTGATAAGTCATCAGTAAAGTGTTTTGATCACCATCTTAGTCATCATCTCATTTTCAGTCATGTTTCAAGGTTCAAATCATCAGTTTCATAATCCATTAGGTGTCATTATTAGGACAAGTGATCAAAATGGTAAAAAAAGAGTCATTGCATCACTTAAGGTCAATCATTATGGGAGTAGTAACTAGGGAAAAAAATTCCAAATCTAGTTGTTGTTCCATTTTCCTTTGAAATGTTTCAAAACATTAATAAATAATGTTAAAGTACATTTTAAGGGTGGAAACCCACATTGCATATCGCTCTCAGTGCATATCACATGAAAACTAAAAGAACGTCGGTCTTTCCTCCCCGATCGCTATCGTATTTCCATCTGACGGATTTAAGGCCTTTTCGACCCCCCCGCCATGTTTCTATTTACCGACTAGGGGGGGGGGCGGGGGTCCAAAAAGTGGTTTTCCCCACCGCTATGTGTCCTCCCCTCATCATTTCACACCCCCCCTCTAATACTATAAACTTCTATTACTCCCCTCCAAAAGAGTTTCTCACTCCTGCCATAATCCACACTCCGGTTACATCACCCTCCAATTCCTCTCCACCTCCACTCCCCTACTACCATGTATCACCCTTCTGCCTATCACTTCCCTTCCGACCCACCAATTGCGATATTGCAAAACTCCTTTGCCACCGATAAGTCCCGTCACCCTCCTCCCTCACCGATTGTGATGAGACCCGACCCACCGATTTCCATATCACAATTGATGATCGCAAAATATTAAGTTCTCGTACCGACGAAACCCCTTCCCACTCCCTGATGGCGATGTGCGATTTCCTCTGGACACGATATGTTATGTATTACAATTTTTAAATTTTTTGGTCCTCCTTCTTTGTAAAATAAGAAAAATTAGTGTAAAGGCCCCTCTTTGTATTGTGATTGCGATCCAATATAGGCCCGTCTCGAATGCGATTGCAATAAGGATTAACAACCTAGATTTGATCGGCCTGGGTCAGACAACTCAGATCGACGGTTCATAATTATTCCCGAAGGTCAATATCAATTCATTTTTTCACACCCCGATCATGAGCTCTTGATGTTTTCATATAGCTTTCCATATTTTCTCAACTGAAAGACGACGACCTCCATTCACAGAGCACCATATCACTCATTTCTCCGCCGCTTAGAGGATAATGAGGACCTTTTTCAGCACGTTTTAAGCAACAAAAGGAGACAACATTTCACATTCATTACAACAGTTTTCGGAACCAAATGCAGTAAAAAGTGGAACAACAATGCAATTCATCAGCTAGTAGGACTAAAAATAATGTTTATTCGAGGACTTAGTTACAACAGAATGCCTAGAACAACACTAGAGTTAAGCTAAATGACATTTTTAGCAGTTTTGATCTATTTTTATGTATTTTTGTAATAAATCTTGAATTCAGTTTCGAGATATTTTTCAGTAAATAATTGTATAAATACTTCATATTTTGAAGTATTGTTAAGTTATTGTATGTTCTATGCTTAGAGAAGTTTACTTATATATTCTTATTATTATGCACAGATTAGCAATCACATGTACATTAAGTAAAGTGTAGATAGAACATTAAACGATCAACAGAAAAACAAGCCAAGACAAGAGACACAAGATGTGGTGGCTAGCCAGAGACAAACCCCAATATGGGGAAACCCTTTGATCAAATCTTATTTTATCTTCAATAATTCAGCAGAGAGAAATAGTACATAAATCTGATTTACATTAGCAGCAGCAAACCCTAGATCAACCCTCAACTAGGGTAGACAATATCATGCAAACCTACCGTCAGACTTGCTTGATTCCTTCACCAAAAAATGCGGCCTTCTGAGGAGAGTCAGTTCCACCTACAATGCAATTCTGAGAGAGAGACAGATGGTCAACGCTAGTCAAACTTCCGATCTGCAGTTGTAACCCTAAATTCTGTGTCCTTCCTTCCACACATGTGAGAGAAGAGTCCCTTTCTGCGCACTAGGAGAAAAGCCTCTTTTCTGCGCAGGAGAGAGAGAGATGTGATGAGAGTGAGTGTCAAAATGAGGAAAAGACCTCCTGTATTTATATGATGAATAGATGCAGCTGTTGGGCTTCTGAGCCTACATGAGTTGCTGGTCGGCTTGATAATTATTCCATAATCAAAATAAATTCATATCTCCATAAATACTTATTGGAATCAGATGATCTTTAGATCAATCCTACACCTCTCGTTGAGAGGAATTTAATAAAAATATTATCAGCCATGAACAAGATGATCCACATGGAGTTTTTCCCTAGTTGCCAATTTTAACACTCCCTCTCAACTAGGGAGAACTCCATCTGCAATTCGTCTGTCAGTCACTACTATTCATCCATCAAATGCACTGTGCTGTATAGCTTGACCCCTACTCTACTCTACTCTATTTTGCCTGCTCTGCTTTGTTTTCTCTGCCCTGTTCTGATCTACACTTCTTTGTTGTGCTTTTCTCTACTCTGCTTTGTCTGAATTATGAAGAAGAATAAGTGATCGAGGATGTATCATACCATCCTCCATTGACTCAAAGTCAGTCTCAGAGTGTGTACCGCTGGTCCCAGACCAGTCCTCAACCAACCTGAAGTCAGTGTCATAGTGGGTACAAGTCCTATCACTGGTCCTAGACCAGTATCATTGATCCCAGATCAATGGAGGTCATCCTAGCATAGGGAGTATGGTAGATACAATGATGCATCCATCGATATTACTATGGTCTCTATCCTCATTTCCTTTCTCATTGATCAGATGAGAGGCACTTCCCATGAGTCCCAAACTACATGGGTAGGATGCTTCGATAGGAGAACTAATCAATATTGTCCACAGGAGAGTGAATCATCCTGTCCCATGGGAGAGCGAATCATCTTGTCCAGAGGAGAGCAAATCATCCTCTCCATAGGAGAGCGAATAGTCCTGTCCACAGGTGAGTGAATCATCCTATCCAGTGGATGCCACAGAGAACTAATCATCCTGGCCTATAGGAGAGCGAATCATCTTGTTCCACAATCGCCATGGAGAACACATCATCGAGGCCTCATAGGAGAACTAATCATCCTGCTACACAATCATCATGGAGAACACATCATCTAGACCTCACAGGAGAACTAATCATCCTGCTACACAATCATCATGGAGAACACATCATCCAGACCTCACAGGAGAAATAATCATCCTGCTACATAGTCGCCATGGGGTGTCACAGGGAAAGTTTGATCCTTTTACCCTGTACAAGGTGCACCACCAGGGGATGGTGAGTCACCCTGTGGTCATATGTCTCTCCAAGAAGTACCCCGCGCCCCCTCGGAGCTCCTAGAGCTCAATACATCATGAAAGACCCTCATTAGAGGGTTTTTGAATGACACCAAGTCATTCTCAGAAAGTAAAAAAATTGACCTTTCCTAGGGGCTTTGTCAAAATGTCGATGACCTGCTCATCTGTACTGATTATGTTGGAGCCTTATAGCTCCCTGCTACACCATATCTCAAATATAGTGGTACCTGATATTGATATGCTTGGAGCAATCATGAAATACAGGATTCTCTGATAAACGAATCCCACTCTGGTTATCACATAGGATCATAGTGGTATCCAATGTAAATCCAAACAACTCACTGAAGAGATTTCGTAACCAGACTGCCTCACATGTGGCCATGCTAGCAGCAATATACTCTACCTCAGTGGTGCTCAAAGCCACTGACTTTTGTTTCCTGCTCATCCACGATATTGAAGCATATCCCATGGAGAGACAACACCCAAAAGTGCTCTTACGATCCACCACACTGCCTGCCCAATCAACATCAGTGTATCCAAGTAGTCTCACATCTCCGACAGTGTATCTTAACCCATAGGTAATTGTGCCACGAAGATATATCAACAAATTCTTGGCACCAATCCAATGTATGTGGTGAGGTTCAACCATATGTTGACTCAACTTGTTGAGTGCGAAGCATATATCTAGATGGGAGTTCACTAAGAACATTAATGCTCCGTTGAGTTGCCGATACTCGGTAACATTTCGTAAAATAGGTCCAACAACACTACCGCTTAACTTCATGAAGTCAAGCTCCATCGGGGTAGTTATAGGCTTGTAGTATACCATACCAAATCTTTCCAATATCTTCACCACATATTTTCCTTGAGATAGGAAAATTTCCCTTCGCTTCTGCCACACTTCAAGTCCTAGGAAATAGTGCACTAGTCCTAGGTCCTTCATTTCAAATTTAGAAGCCAAATCCCTCTTACATTTGTGAATGAGAGGGTTTGCACCTATTAGAAAGAGGTCATCCACATAAAACACCAGTATGAGAGGTTTGTCATCTTCAACCTTAAAGTAAAGGTTAGGATTGGCTTCACTCCTAGTGAATCCCAACTTCATCAAGTAGCTATTGATCCTCTCATACCATGCTCGGGGTGCGTGCTTTAGCCCATAGAGAGCCTTCTTCAACCTGCATACATGAGATTTTAGATCATACATCTCAAATCCTTTGGGTTGCTCCACGTAGACCTCTTCTTTGATCGAACCATGCAAGAACGTAGTCTTGACATCCATCTGATGTAGGTTCCATCCTTGTGAAGCCACAAGGGCTATGATCGAGCAGATGGTGGTATATCTGGCAACAAGTGCAAATATCTCATCATAGTCTATACCTTCCTTCTGGTAGAATCCACGAGCGACAAAACGAGCCTTATACTTTTCTATACTTCCATTGTTGCATGATTTATCTTGTAAAGCCATTTTGACTTCATCGGTTTTCCATTTGTTCTTGGCAGCAATGGGTGCATTTGATGGAGGCTCAACAATATTGCCTCTCACATGGTCCAACACTCCTTGATGTTCTAAGGTTAGATCAAGAGACATCTTCCATTTGTGATAGTCAAACTTCTCACAGAGCTTGTCTTCGGCAGGGAAGAGTGTTGAGGACCCCATAGTTCTTTTAGGATAGCCTTGCCAATCTTCTCTTTGGTGATTTCTCTTGCTCTTGCTCAGGCTTTGTCTTCACCTCAGCTCTGATACCATGTTAAGTTATGGTATGTTCTATGCTTAGAGTAGTTTACTTATTTTTTCTTATTATTATCCACAGATTAGGAATCACATGTACATTAACTAAAGTGTAGATAGAACAATAAACAATCGACAGAAAAACAAGCCAAGACAAGAGACACAAGGTGTGGCTGCTAGCCAGGGGCAAACCCCAATATGGGGAAACCCTTTGATCAAATATTCTTTTATCTTCAATAATTCAACAGAGAGAAATAGTACGTAAATTTTATTTACATCAACAATAACAAACCCTAGATCAGCCCTCAACTAGGGTAGACAATATCTTGCAAACTGACGGTCGGATCGGCTTGATTCCTTCACCAAAAAATGCGGCATTCTGAGGAGAGTCAGTTCCACCTATGATGCAGTTCTAAGAGAGAGAAAAATGGTCAACACTGGTCAAACTTCTGATCTGCAGTTGCAGCCCTAAATTTTGCGTCCTTCCTTCCACATGTGTGAGAGAAGAGTCCCTTTCTACGCAGTAGGAGAAGAGCCTCTTTTCTACGCAAGAGAGAGAGAGAGAGAGAGAGAGAGAGAGAGAGAGAGAGATGTGATGAGAGTGAGTGTCCAAATGAGGAAAAGACCTCTTGTATCTATATACAAATTTTGATGATGAATAGATGCGTCTGTTGGGCTTCTGAGCCTACATGAGTTGCTGGTCGGTTTGATAATTATTCCATAATCAAAATAAATTCATATCTCCATAAATACTTATCGGAATCGGATGATCTTTAGATCAATCCTACACCTCTCACTGAGAGGAATCTAATAAAAATATTATTAGCCATGAATAAGATGATCCACATGGAGTTTGACCCTGGTTGCGAATTTTAACAAGTAATGTAGGTTGGATGTTTGTGAATCATAACTGAGCTAGTATACATTTTGCAGTAATATAACAAACAACTGCAGTTATTATCTTGGGGATTCTTGTGGTATGTTTGTGTGATAATGTTTTCTTTGATTTTTATTTTCCTACCATCTCTATGCGTTTCTTGTGACCATCTCATGAGTTTTAAACATAATTCATAGGTTATATGCTCTGTTTTGTTGAGATTTTCATGCTAGTGTTCTCTCTTCTTGATGAATGAATTCATCATTACATTCTCATTATGATCTTCATCTTTTCTTCTCTGCACAACCCCAAAAACCTATTTCTTTCACTGATCATGCCTACCTTTTCCCATTATATCTCTGCAATTGATCATTAGAAACCATAGCCTAGTTCCTAGATCTATGAGCTGCATCCAACAAACTCGAAAATCAAACACTAGTGAGCTTAATATCTAGCCTAATATATGAATTCCCTCTCTAGTCATTTCATTGGTTGTGAGATTCTTGAGAGAGCCCTCTTTGATTTGGTAGGGCTAGCTGCCAAGTCTAAAGATTGATTTGAGGTTACCTCCTTGGCTTCCTTTCTCAGCCTTGCAACATTGAGGAGTGCTAACATTTTTGGCGATCATACTGGGGAAAGCGAAGAATTTCATATTCCCCAGGAAAGATTATCAAAGTTTTGTAGGAATTTACAGGGTAAGTTCCTCAGACAGAACACCAAAGGACACCACTCACAAACAGATCACAGATCAATACACCAGTATTTTTGACGTGGTTAAAACCCTCAAAGAG
>APFE031608582.1:21091-56065 GCA_000404065.3 Pinus taeda
TGTCTAGGATCTCTTAGGTCCTTAATTACAACATCGTGAGGTGAAAATTCAATGATTTTACCTTCACCTGAATGAGTTATCTGATATATAGATAGAAGGTTGCAGGATAAGGTTGGAAGACATAATACATCATTAAATTGACCATTGTCTATATGAACAGTTCCAGTCCCTACAACGCTAAGAGATCTATCATCACCAACATATATATTTTTGGTGTTACAATCATTTAAAGTAGAAAACATGGCTTTGTTTTTGGCCATGTGATAAGAAGCTCCAGAATCAATGAGCCACTCATGAGAATGAGAGGAAGAAGATACATTTAGTGCATAGCCAAACCGAGATGCTTGAAAACCACATGCAGAAAGTGCCATTCCTGAAGATGAATTTGAAGAGTGCTCCAAATGGATGTTATGCTTCTTCATTGCTGCTTCCAAGGCTTCCATCTTCTTAAAGCATTTAGATTCTAAGTGGCCATCTCGATTACAAAAGTTGCAATGTCTATCAGTCTTCTTGCCTTTGTTTTTATTTGCCTTATCATTCTGGTGAAATGTTTTTTCATTTTGAGGATGAAATTGCTTAGGACCCTTGTTTGGTTTAGGACCATTCTTTTTAGGATATGACTTCTTAGGATTCTTTGAGTTTGGTTGCTGCTGGGCGATTAACGCTTTCTTAGAAGAGTTTCCAAGATTAAGAAGACCAAGGTTTAAGAGTTTTTCTTGTTCTCTTATTAAAGAATCACAAAAAGCATCAAAGGAAGGGGGCTTGTAGTCTTGTCCTTGAGAAATGAAGGCTTCTCTTGTATAATGGAAGGTGGAAACAAACACAGAGTAGGCTGGTCCCAACTTAAAGAATGGAATAGATAAGGTTACTATCTTCTTTCTTAACCTTAACACCTTCCAAGAGAAGTCTAAGGGTCTTGAACTTGGACAAAAAATCTTCAATGCAAGAAAAATTATTGGGGTCCAATGTAAGCAATTCATTTTCAAGTTGATGGGCTCTAAGTTTTTGATTCCAAAAACTTTAGTAATCTGCTTCATTGCTTCATCAGGAGTATCAAGTTCTGCAATATGGAATCTAGGATCGGGAGAGATAGACATCCCTATTAGCCCACGTGCTGGATCTTGCCTATTTTCCCATTTAGCTGCCTTATCTTCATCTTTCGGTTTGGTTTCTTGGCCTGAGGCTATTCTGTAAAGACCTTTACTTCTAAGTAAATCCACAATGTAGGACCACCATTGGAAGTAATTGGTGCTATCAAGAAAAACTTGGCATGGACTTTCCATTTTAACAGAAATTGAAGCTATATATGTTTAAACTAAGTGTTCCAATGGAAATATCTCGAAAAATTAGGCTGGTTAAAAAAAAACGGCTATGAAAACGGCTTCCGGATGAAGAAGTTATGGCTTTTTGAAGAAAAGTTCATGAAGGCGCCAACGAAGTGCGGGAATGTGCAGAAATGAAAAAAACGCCTCCTTTCCAACAAAAAGGAGACTTGAACTCAAGACCTCTACTCTCATAAATTAGCTTTGAACCAAGTGAGCTAAATTGAGAGAGAGAGAGAGAGAGGGGGGGGGGGGTTTGTTTTTTTTTTGGTCACTAAAGCTTTGGGTTGCGTGCTTGCTTGAGAAAGCTATTTTTCCCTACACAACAAAAAACACAAAACCCAACACGGACATACAAAAAAAAAACAAACCTTACGGATTGAAGTTAGCTTTACCTGGAAACTAAATATTTTCCTCAATGTTTATGATTTCCCGAGATCACACTAAGGCGCAGCAGAAAAGAGCATACGCATGAGAAAAATGGGATCACTACCAGTGAGGATACTTGGTACCTCGAACATAACGAAGTATTCTTTTAGCTGCACCTTGTTTCTTGCAATCCAAGGAAGGTATTTCCCTTTCCCAATCCAAGTATGCCTGTGATATTCTACGCCATTTTCACATGGAAGACTGTAAGCCAGCTCCTTCTCCCTTTCAGTCTGGAGTCAAACTTTCAGTCACTTGTACTTCCCCCTAAAGTTGATGCTACCTTATACCATCAACTTGTAGGAAAAAATTTTGTATCTAACCCATACACGTCCTGACCTTTCCTTTGCTGTTGGCCTTGTTGCTCAGTTTATGCAAAACCCACGTGAAAGTCATTGGAAAGTAGCTAAAAGAATACTTCGTTATGTTCGAGGTACAGTTCAGTTTGGAATTCATTACAGTGCCTAAGCATCTCCTCTATTGGTTGGTTTCATTGATTCTGATTGGGCTGGTGACCCTGATGATCGGAAGTCTACTGCCGGTTATGTGTTCACTCTTGGTTCAGGACCTATTACATGGGCTTGCAAGAAACAAGGTGCCATTTCTCTTAGATCTGATTTATTGATGGTGGACAATAGTCACACACATATGAAGGCTAAAAGAAACAAGGTGCCATTTCTCTTAGATCTGATTTGTTGATGGTGGACAATAGTCACACACATATGAAGGCTGAATAATTCACCTGGTGACTCTAATAAACTTTCAACTTGATTTGAAGACTCCACTGGAGGATGAAGCCTACCAACAGAAACATGAAAAGACAATATGGAAAGATTAGGTATTCAACGCGGACTTTCATCAAAGATGTCATGTTATTTTTCATAAATTATTTCTTCTCCTTTCCTGAGAATGTAAAGAAGGTTTTCCAAATTATACTCTATTTGAGAAAAGATCCCAAACCTGCATTTGATTCCTTTCCTTTGAAGATTGTGAATACAAATTCCCCTTACACTTTTGATTTTGATCAAGGCCCTTCTTTTGAAACCTATGTTGATCATAGTCAACTTGATGAGCCTTAAGAGATCAAGGATAATCCCATAGCTTTTGTACATACTCCTATACCTTGTAAAATTCCAGATAGATATAAGCCACTCATATTACCTCCTATACTCCATTATTTCCCTGAATATTATTACAAATATATTCCCAAGTTTGATGGGGAATATGGTAACTCACTGCTGAAAAACACATTCAGAATTTTTAAAATTTTCTTGACCTTTTTGAGGCTGAAGAAGATGATGTCAGTATCAAGATTTTTGCTCTATCTTTGCAAGATGAAGCCAAGAAATGGTTCAAAAACTTTCCAACTGCAAGAATTATTGAATTCCATCAGTTTTTGAAAGTCTTCCTTGATAAATGGGTAATCAAGAGGAATCATTTTCTGATTTTAGAAGAATATAATCATTTGAAAAGACAACCAGGATAAATAGTGCAAGACTTTTCAGCTAGGTTCAATCAAGGATACCATTCAATCCTTGCTGATATCAAATTGCCTCCCGGTTTAGATCTCTTACAATACCTAGACGCCTTTGATCTAGAAATGGAATTTCAATTGAGAGAAAGGGACCCTACCACACTTGAAGAAATGCAGGATAGTGCAATAGCCATGGAAGCTAATTTGCTGGTAAAAAGGTCAAAGTTGAAGTAAGCGGAGAGGGAGAATATAGAGAAGGAACACCTGACATCTTCAGAAGTGAAGCTCGACATTTTGGTAATCACAATGGAAGAAATGATGTGAAGGATCACCATGAGAGATGAACTTGCTGTTCAAAAACACCATGTCCCACTTATTGTAGAAGAAGAAGAGGTTATTGTTCCTAACCATTTCGCTGCTAAACCCAGTTACTGTAGATCAGAAAATGATTGCCTATTCATTTATGGACAATCATGAAAATGGATTTGTAAATCAATCTGTGGAGAAACAATATGCTGATCTAATGTGCATGATTGATGTCATTCCTTATATTTATGAGTTACCCAAGTATGATCAGTATGATGATGGCTATGTTGTTGAAATCGAGGCTAACTCTTCAAAGCAATAAACGACATGTTTTTGGGAGGAGAAAGTTCAGTTACAACAACTTGAATATAGTACTCAACCTGTTCATATCAATCAGGACAACAAGAAAGAGAATCTAGATATTTTCAAAGTAAGTGAAAGGTATTTTCCCTTATGTTTCACTTCATTTCAATTTCCGAGAGAAAACTTTCCCAAGATTAAAAATCAACAATCTTTCAGTTTTGATGTTGAGCTTGAAGAAGACAATGAACTTCCTGTTTGGGACTCCTTACCCTTGTGTTTCTCCTCATTTGCAAAAATAAGAGAAAACTACAAGGTTGCCAAGGAAGAAAATAAGCAAATTGACAACAATTGGCAATCTTCTCTTGAAATTGTTGAGAATGTTGATTGTTGTTGTTGTTTTTTTTTGTTTTTTGTTTTTTGTTTTTGTTTGTTTGTTTTGTTTGTTTGTTTGTTTGTTTTGTTTGTTTGTTTTGTTTTGTTTGTTTGTTTTGTTTTGTTTTGTTTGTTTGTTTGTTTTGTTTTGTTTGTTTTGTTTTGTTTGTTTGTTTGTTTGTTTGTTTTTTTTTGTTTAGTCTGCAATCACAATTACCAAGTAGCATTCCATTTGAAAATGTAACTGAAAATGTGGAACATGAAGAGCTTATACAAGATCACATAGTTTCATCAGAAACAATCCACAACAGGTTACAATAGCCTCCTCATATTTGTAGTGATCCAATAGGCAGATATTTGGATGAGTTTTGCAGTCAGAGTGGTCCTCCTTTGGTTGTTTGTGAGCCTGAAAATAGGGGTAAGGGAGATTTAGTTCAGAAAACAACATTGTTGTCTTTTCCATCGCTAGTCTCATCACGTTCATCACAAAGGTCACAAGAAGTCTTGCTGCCTTATCACGACAGATTTGAGTTGAGGCTCTAGGAAAGCAAGGATGAAGATGAAAATTTTAAACCATGGTATGAAGACCGCCTACAAAGGAAGTGTAACTTGTCAGATCCTCCATTTGAAGATCCTTTTACCAATTTGTTGCAGCCATATGGAAATATGTCTTTTGTTGTATTTATGGATAATGAGCACATGTTCAGTGGACACTTTGACTTGCCTATCTTTTGTTTTCTTTTCTGTCTGATCAAGGAAAGTACGAGCAAGATTCCAGTAAGTAGCCATTTTCTGGATTGGTTACATTGGAGGGATCATATCGCATGATTGTATATATATCTTCAGAAGGTGGGTAGTTATCATCAGAATTTGAAGCCCGAGGAGAAGGCTGTAAGGCTTCTATGATCAACTGTTGTTTTCTTTTTAAAGTTGTAAAGTTGGTTTTTCAGTCAAGTCAAGTCAATGTTTTGTAGTTAAGACAGTTTTAGTGTCCTATGTTTTGTCAATCAATCATTTTCAGTGTTAAGTTTTGGGTCTATTAATCCTTCTTGGCTCCATCGCCCAATGGATGAGGCTACCTGGTCTACGGTGTTCTTGGCACCTCCTAAAGGAGCTGTCATCCCCAACTGGAGCCAATGTTAGTGTATGTCAGTCCTACCAGTCACTAGTGATCAAATGTACTCTTTCAAAGTTGTCGATAGGGTTATTAGGTCAAATTGTTATATCTTCAAATAAATTTTCAAATAAAATTTGATCATTGGTCAGTTCTAGGTCATTACTACCCTCTACGTTTCATGGTCAAGTTTCCATTTTGGTCATGTCATCACTCATTATGATAAGTCATTAGTAAAGTGTCTTGATCACCATCTCATGGTTAGTCATGTTTCGAGGTTCAAATCATCTATTTCATAATCCATTAGGTGTCGTTATTAGGTAAAGTCATCAAAATGGTAAAAACAGACATGGCATCACTTATGGTCAATCATTATGGGAGTAGTAACTAGGGAAAAAATTCCAACTCTATCCTTTGTTCCATTTTCCTTTGAAATGTATCAAAACATTAATAAATAATGTTAAAGTCCCTTTTAAGGGTGGAAACCCACATCACATATCACTCTTGGTGCATATCACATGAAAAATAAAACAATGCTCGTCTTCCCTTCCTGATCACGATCCTATTTCTCTCTGATGGCTCTAAGGCCTTTTCGGCCCCCCCGCCATGTTTCTCTTTATTTGATGGCGGGGGGGGGGGGGGGGGGGGTCCGAAAAGTGTTTTTCCTCGCCTCTATGTGTCCTCCACTCATCATTTTGCACCCCCCTCTAATACCATAAACCACTCTTACCCCCTATGAAAGCGGTTTTCCCTTCGCTCGCCATAATCCACACTCCAGTTATGTCACCCTCCATTTCTGCTCCACCTCCACTCCCCTACTTCCACACATCACCCTTCTACCTATCACTTCCCTTTCGACCCACCGATTGCGATATCGCAAAATCCTTTCCCGCTCATTGATATCGTAAAACTCCTCCCCAGATAAGTCTCATCACCCTCCTCCCTCGCCGATTGCGATGAGACCCGACCCGCCAATTGCGATATCACAATCAACGATTGAAAAATATTAAGTTCCCCTTCCATTGAAACTCCTTCCCACTCCCCGATGGAGATGTATGATTTCCGCTGGATGTGATATGTTATGTATTGTAATTTTTAAATTTTCAGGTTCTCCTTCTTTGCAAAACATGAAAAATTAGTGTAAAGGCCCCTCTCTATATTGCAATTGTGATCCGATATAGGCTCATCCCGGATGCAATTGAAATAAGGATTAGCAGACCAGATTTGATTAACCTGGATCAAACAACTCAGATCGACAATTCATAATTCTTCCCGATGGTCAATATCAGTTCATTTTTTCACACCCCCGACCGCGATTTCTCAATGTTTTCATATAACTTTCCATATTTTCTCAACTGAAAGATGTGACCTCCATTCACATAGCACCAGATCACTCATTTTGCCATTGCTCAAAGGACAATGAGGACCTTTTCAACATGTTTTAAGCAGCAAAAGGAGACAACATTGGACATTCATTACAATAGTTTTCAAAACCGAATGCAGTAAAAAGTGGAACAGTAATGAAATTCATCAGCCAACAGGATTAACGAAAATGTTTATTCGAGGCCTCAGTTACACCAGAATGCCTAAAACAACACCAGAGCTCAACCAAATGATATTTTTAGTAGTTCTGATCTATTTTTATGAATTATTGTAACAAATTTTGAATTCTGTTTTAAGATATTTTTCAGTAAATAATTGTATAAATACTTCAGATTTTGAAATATTGTAGGTTGGATGTTTGTGAATCTTAGCTTTGGAGCTAGTATACATTTTGTAGTAATATAACAGACAATTACAGTTATTATCCTGGGATTCTTGTGGTATGTTCTGTGATAATGTTTTCTCTGATATTTCTTTTCCTACCATCTCCATGCTTTTCTTGTGATCATCTCATGATTTTTAAACATAATTCATAGGTTATATGCTTTCTTTTGTTGAGATTTTCATGCTAGTGTTCTCTCTTCTTGATGAATGATTTCATGGTTACATGCTCATTATGATCTTCTAAATTTTCATCTCTGCACCACCCCGAAAACCTATTTCTGTCACTGATCATGCCTACCTTGCCTCATTATATCTCTGCAATGTAGGAATTTACAAGGTAAGTTTCTCAGATAGAACACCAAAGGACACCGCTCATAAACAGATCACAGATCAATACACCAATATTATTGACGTGGTTAAAACGCTCAAAGAGGGAAACATTCCATAGCCTGAGCCAATGCGACCACTTCAGGCAATTTATTAATAAAAGAATGAAAATTTACATAAGCTTCTCTCATGAACGGTTACACTACAAATGACCCTCCATGCTCTTTAAATAGAGATCACGGACCAATCGGGTGTTAAGCCATGGATCAAGTGTCGGTAATACCGAGGAGAGAATGAATCATCAGATCACTTCATGTCTATAACATATTGTGACCGTCAGATTTTAAGTTACAAATGTACATAGTAAAGAAACACACTTTACCTAACTCTACACTAGACCAAGTTATACTAAACTATTTCCTATGTATTGGAATATCCTAACATCCCCCCTTAAGAACAACTTGTGATAAGTTGAAGGATGTACAAATATGACACAATGGGAGAAGGAAGGAGGCATTAGAGCCTATCCCCCCTTAGTGACAACTTCCTGAACTCCAACCATAAATCAAAGTTTGGTAAACTTCACCTCTATGAGAGCCTTTATACAGATGTCTGCAACTTGATAATCGGTTGAACAATATTGCACTCCAGGAACATGGTCATGGATGCGCTTTTTAATGAAGTGCATGTGTAGTTCAATGTGTTTGCTTCACTTATGTTGGATTGGATCTTTGCATAGTTTAATGGCACTTTGATTACCACAGCAAAGTGTAGTCGGACACTGCTGCTGAAAGCCAAACTTTAATAGGATTTGACGAAGCCACAGGGCTTCCTTACTAGCTTCTACGTCGCCATGATACTCTGCTTTTGTTGAAGAAATAGAAATGGAACTTTGTTTCTTTCAAGCCCATGTAATAGGTCCAAAACTAAGAGTGAAGACATAACCTGCAGTAGACTTCTGATCATCAGGGTCACTAGCCTAATCGGAATAAGTGAAACCAACCAATAGAGGAGATGCTTCTACACTGTAATGAATCCCAAACTAAACTGTACCTTGAAGATAATGAAGTATTCTTTTAGCTGCTTTCCAATGAATTTCATGTGGGTTTTGCAAAAACTGAGCAATAAGGCCAACAACAAAGGAAAGGTCAGGACAGGTATTGGTCAGATACAAAAGTTTTCCTACAAGCTGACAGTATAAGGTAGTATCAACTTAAGGAGAAGTACAAGTGACTTAAAGTTTAGCTCCAGACTGAAAGGGAGAAGGGGTTGGCTTACAGTCTTCCATGTGAAAGTGGCGTAGAAGATCACAGGCATACTTGGACTGGGAAAGGGAAATACCTTCCTTAGATTGCAAGACTTGAAGACCAAGAAAATAATGCAAGTGTCCTAAGTCTGTCATTTCAAACTGTCTTTGAAGGCTAGACTTCACATGGTTTATAATGTTGGGACCACTACCAGTAAGGATAATATCATCAACATAAAGAACAAGAATGATAAGAGACTTACCCACTTTCTTGGTGTAGACAATATTGTCAGAATGACACCTAGAAAAGCCAATATCTAAAAGAAAGCTATCCATTTTGGCATACCAAGCCCTAGGGGATTGCTTGAGACCATAAAGGTTTTTCTTAAGCCGACATACAAGGCTGGAGTTTGTTTGTATAAATCCAAGAGGTTGTTCCATATATATTTCTTCATGCAAGTCCCCATGCAAGAAGGCGGATCTAACATCCATCTGATGGACTTCCCATTTGAAAGAGGCAGCAAGAGAAAGAACAAGGCAGGTAGAGTTCATTTTTGCAACATGGGAGAAGGTTTCAGTATAGTCAATGCCTTCAACTTGTGAAAAACCCTTAGCAACAAGATGAGATTTATATTTATCAACTTTTCCATCTAGTCCATACTTGGTTCTGTAAACCCATTTGCATCTAACAAGTTTTCGTCCCTTTGGAAGAGGAACATTATCCCATGTATCATTTGCCAATAATGAACGATATTCTTCATTCATAGCTGTGTCCCAATTTGGATGGCCTAAAGCTTCTGAAAAGGTGTCAGGATCATAATTCGCTGGAGCTTGATCCAATAAAGAAGAGGCTCTATCAAACTGAGAATGAGAGCAACACTAATCTGTAGGATCACCTGCAAGAGCACCTGCTGCATCCCAAGTAGTGCAGAACCATTTTGGAAGCTGAGGAGCTGAAGAAGGATCCTGAGAAGGTGGGGGGGATTGTCATCCTTGTTGTCATCATTTGAAGAAGAAATATTTTCAGAAGTAGAAGGGATAGATAGAGGTGGCACATCTGCCAAACTAGGCTTGTAGGCCAATATATTTTTAGTAAACTTTACATCTCTTCTAATGATAAGATTTTTGGACTTAAGTGGAATAAGTCTATATCCTTTGACCTCTTCAGAATATCCAACAAAAATGCATTTTTCACTCTTAGGTTCTAAGGCTTTATTTTTCTCATCTGGAATATGAGCCCATGCTTCACTTCCAAAAACACGAAAGTGACTGATATCTGGTTTAATTGAGCTCCATGCTTCTTCTGGAGTGATATTCTTTAAAACCTTAGTAGGAGTGCGATTTACTATGTGATTTTCACAGTTAATTTCTTCTGCCCAAAAATTAAGACTAAGTCTTTTAGATTGAAGCATACAATTAGCCATTTCCTTTAAGGTGTGATTCTTCCTTTCAACTACACCATTTTGTTGTGGAGTATATGGAACAATATGTTGCATTTGAATTCCATGCTCAATGCAAAAGTTGATGGATTTGTTTTTAACATATTCTTTGCCATGATCAGATCTTAACTTAAGAATTTGATGTCCATATTGTTTTTCAACAAAGGCCTTAAAGGCCAAGAACATGTTAAATACTTCACTTTTAAGTTTTAAGAAGTATACCCAAGTGCGTCTGGAGAGATCATCAATGACAGTTAAGAAATACTTGTATCCAGAGAATGAAACAACTAGAAGTGGACCACACAAATCACTATGCACAAGCTGTAAAGGGGTTGAGGCGTGCCAAGAGGCATGTTTTTTAAAACTATCCTGATGATGTTTTTTGAGTACACATCTGGAACAAACACGATCTCTGCAAGATACCATAGGATGACCTGTCACCATATTTTATTTACATAGATTTTTAAGGGAGAGATAGTTTAAGTGAACAAATCGCAAATGCCAAAGTTTGCTTACTTCATCATTATGAGCAACAAATACTGAGGGAAGAGTTGATGGCCCAAATTTTTTAAACTTATACAACCTTGTAGAATCATCAACAATGCCAAAAGCTAAAATCTGTTTAGGATCTTTTAGGTCCTTAATTACAACATCATGAGGTGAGAATTCAACGATTTTAGCTTCACCTAAATGTGTTATCTGATATGCAGATAGAAGGTTGCAGGATAAGGTTGGAACACATAATACATCATTAAATTCACCATTGTCTAGATGAACAGTTCCATTCCCTACAACACTAAGAGATCTATCATCACCAACATATATATTTTTGGTGTTACAATCATTTAAAAAAGAAAACATGGATTTGTTTTTGGCCATGTGATGAGAATCTCCAGAATCAATGAGCCACTCATGAGAATGAGAAGAAGAAGATACATTTAGTGCATAACCAGACCGAGATGCTGACAACCACATGCAAAAAGTGCCATTCTTGAAGATGAAGTTGAAGATTGCTCCAAATGGTTGTTATGCTTCTTCATTGCTACTTCCAAGGCTTCCATCTTATTAAAGCATTTGGATTCGAACTGGCCATCTCGATTACAAAAGTTGCAATGCCTATCAGTCTTCTTCCCTTTTCTTTTATTTTCCTTATCATTTTGTTGAATTGATTTTTCATTTTGAGAATGAAATTTCTTAGGACCCTTGTTTGGTTTAGGACCATTATTTTTAGGATACTGCTTCTTAGGATTCTTTGAATTTTGTTGTTGTTGGGAAGCTAAGGCTTTCTTAGAAGAGTTTCCAAGATTAAGAAGACCAATATATAAGAGTTTTTCTTGTTCTCTGATTAAAGAATCACAAAAGGAATCAAAAGAGGGGGCCTTGTAGTCTTGTCCTTGAGAAATACAGGCTTCTCTAGTAGAATGGAAGGTGGAAACAAACACAGAGTAGGCTGGTGCCAACTTATTAAGAATGGAATATATAAGGCTACCATATTCTTTCTTAACCTTAACACCTTCTAAGAGAAGTATAAGCGTCTTGAACTTGGACAAAAAATCTTCAATGGAAGAAAAATTATTGGGGTCTAATGTAAGCAACTCATTTTCGAGTTGATGGGCCCTAATTTTATTTTTAATTCCAAAAACATTAGTGAGCTATTTCATTGCTTCATTAGGGGTATCAAGTTCTATGATATGGAATCTGAGGTTTGGAGAAATAGACATCCCTATCAACCCACATGCTTGATCTTGCCTATTTTCCCATTTGATTGCCTTATCTTCATCTTTAATATTAGTTTCTTGGCTTGATGCTATTCTGTAAAGACCTTTACTTCTAAGTAAATCCACAATGTAGGACCACCATTGGAAGTAGGTGGTGATGTCAAGAATAATTTGGCATGGAATTTCCATTTTAATAGAAATTGAAGCTGTATATGCTAAAACTAAGTGTTCCAATGGAAATATCTCGAAAAATTAGGTAGATTAAAAAAAACGGTTCTGAAAACGACTTCTGTATGAATAAGTTATGGCTTTTTGAAGAAAAGTTGTTGAAGATGCCAACGAAGCGCGTGAATGTGTGAAAGTGAATGATAATGTAATATTTAAAAAAAAAACCCCCATTTCCAAAATTAATCTAATTAGCTCACTTAAAAAAAATATTTTATGTGACCCCTTTTATAAATAAGTGAAAGTCACTTTTACAATGGTACTTTATGAGCTACTCACTAAATTGTAACTTAAATAAAAGATAAAGAGACTTTAGAATTATAAGTGGCTCACTTTTTATAATGGGTGAGAACACTTGTGCATAAAATAAATTTAAAAAATAAGTTACATGTGCTTTTTGAAAAAGTAACTCAACAAAAATAAAGACTTGAACCCAATACCTCTATTTTCATAAAGTAACTTTGGACCAAGTGAGCTAGTTTAAAAGGTTAGTAATTTTTGGAAAAGAGGAATGATTTTTTTTTTAGTCACTGAAGTTTTGGGGTATGTGCTTACTTGGAAAAGCTCCTTTTTCCTACAAAACAAAAAAACACACAACCCAACACATACCTACAAAAAAAACCAAACCTTATGGCTTGAAGTTAGCTTTCGCCGGAAACTAAATATTTTCCTCAATGTTTCTGATTTTCCGAGATCACACTAAGGCACAACGGAAAAGAGCATACGCATGAGAAAAATCCTTCCTTTTTGTTTCTAATTTGCCTAGATCGCCCAGAGTCGTGGGGCAAAGAGAATACACAAAAATGAAAGGGATAGATTCGGTAATAAAAAACAAAGAGCTAAATAAACCGAAATAAATAGAGAGATGAATAAGTAAAACTGCAAAAAAAAGACTATATACCTCCAGATCTTAAAAATGGCGTAGCTAGGGCAACCAAAAATCTTTTCGTGTGAAACGAAAGGGGTTCCTCACTAGAAAAAATGCTCCTAACACAATAGAGTAGTCCTCTCTACCCGAAAGCAGTAAGAAATAGTAGATCTAGGAAATGACAGTCGGATGTAGTTGTACCGGCTTCGGATTTGGATCACCAACAGATGTAACCCTCAAATATCTCTGATATCATTTCGGAATTTACAAGGTAAGTTCCTCAGACAGAATACCAAAGGACACCACTCAAAACAGATCACAAATCAATATACCAATATTCTTGATGTGGTTAAAACCCTCAAAGAGGGAAATAGTCCACGGCTTGAGCGAACATGGCCACTTTAGGCAATTTATTAATAAAATAATGAAAATTTACATAAGATTCTCTCATGAACGATTACACTATAAATGATCCTCCATGCTCTTTAAATAGAAAACATGGACCAATCAGGTGTTAAGCCACAAATCAAGTGTCGGTAATACTGAGGAGAGAATGAATCGTCGGATCACTTCATGTCTAGAACATATCGTGACCGTCAGACTATAAGTTACAAATGTACATAGTAAAGAAACACACTTTACCTAACTCTACACTAGACCAAGTTATACTTAACTATTTCCTATGTGTCAGAATATCCTAACATGCATTGATCATCAGAAACCTTAGCCTAGTTCCTAGATCTATGAGATTCATCCAACAAACTCTACAATCAAACACCATTGAGATTAATATATAACCTAACATTTGAATTCCCTCTCCAGTCATTTCATTGGCTATGAGATTCTTGAGAGATCCCTCTCTGATTTGGTAGGGCTAGCTTCCAAGTCTAAAGATTGGTTTGATGCTACCTCCTTGGCTTCCTTTCTCAGCCTTGGGACACTGAGGAGTGCTAACAGGATGTACAAACACAGAGATGGGTGCCCCAAGAAAATAATGGCTTGCATGATGATGCAGGTGGGTTTTTTTTGCTAATGGTGGGGGTCCCATTGGTTGGGCTTGGTGTGAAGTGGATGAGGCAGATGTAATGACACATATGGTTTACTGCAATATAGATGAGTGGTAGGCCAAATGTAGAATGCAGTGGTGCATTCAGTTCAATTAAACAATAAACAATAATAGTGGCCTGGGAGGGGGGTTGGTAAGAAATGAGCAAAGAAGAGAAGTATGAGGCTGATATTCTAGTCACGTGTATGAAATGACTCATGGGTTTGATAGAGTGATCATGGATACCAATAGTGTCAAGGGAACTATGAACTAGGGTAATCCATGGGGTGAAGCTCTATCAGCCGACGTGGACATTTACCATGTGAAAGTGGAAGGTGATGTAAACATGGTCAAGATGGTGGACCCTATGGTTTATTTCAGAGAAATTATATCAGGAGATGCAAAGTTTCTAAGGAAACCTATCATGTTGAGTGGAGACTGATACCTTAACTGTCGATTACCACCAGGGGAAAAGGCTTACTATGAAACTGCAGATAACTTGCAACTTCAAAAGCCAACAAACCAAGTGAAAACATTTGTGTATAACAAAGTGATTACTAGAATATACTGAACAAGATGTATCAAAAAATATAGTAAGGCACACTTGAAGGGGTCTCTGAAATGTGAAAAGGGCCCGAAAATGATTTTTTTTGGTGAATTGAATGGAGGTTACCATGATGTAGATGAATATGCCATGATATCGACGCCTTTAACAATTTTGTGAAAAGAAGTCATAGGCTCCTTAATAAGCCTCTGGAAAAATGGAAGAAATAACGAATATATAATGGCCACGGGGCCCACATTTCCACTTCATTTGTACTTGTTTACGTGTACTATGGTGTGGATCCCACGCACTTTTCTTGTTGTTGCGGTCAACCATTTTACCCTGGTTATGTGAGGAGAGACAGGTTAGTCGTTGTGAAACCCCCCCTTTCAATTTAGTAGTATAAGGTAGGTAACATGTATATTCCTTTTTAGGGAAAAATCCCTTGACCTGCATAGGCAACTTGCTGATAGTCGCATGGGAAAGGGAGGCTCATTCGCGATGGAATCGTGACATAGGGGAATATAGTCATGTAGAGAGAGTGACTATGATAAACAAAGGTGTCATGCCTCATTGGGAGGGGCCTCATGGGATTGGGAAAAATAGTCGCGTGGTGTGTGTGCCATTGAGAGAAACATGAATGAGGAAGGCTTTGCTTGTTCAGAGAACAAGCATGAGGCCTGTGTGACTGTTTGATAAACAATCACTCCAAAAACCAAAATTTGGAATTTTGGTGCTTGTGCCAATGTTTTGGGTTTTTTTTTTTTTTTTGACTGAATTCATGGGGGTCATTACAATATGGTATTGTGAAGAGAGTAGGATTGGCCTAATCTATGGAGGGTGGTGGCAGTTGATCCTCAGGTTCGGGCATAGCTGGCTCAGTGGGGACTGTTGAAGTTCCTACAAAATGAGATGTTATGGTCGTAGGAGGAGTTCCCGCAGTTTGTGATTAGTTTGTGGCAGCTTGTGAGGCAAGTGTCCAATATCAGGGGTACTAACTTGCCATTCATCATCGAGGTGGATGTGTATTTCATGATAGGACTAGTGTCTCATGGGGAGGTACTATCGACAAAGTTTCTCCGTGGAGGTTTAGGTTACAGGCCTGGGCTAACCAACATTGTAGGGGGAATGCCTTTGACATTGAAGGCATCCACATATCATCTATTTTGGACTTGGCTATGCATGTGGTGGCAATGATGATTGTTCACTTTATGGGGATGATGACTCCCCATCACATTATAGTGATTCAAATAGTTGTGATAGAGAGGGTGTGATCCAAAACCTTCTTTGATTGGGTGGGATTGCTCCATCGGAGGATGGGGATGCAACTGTCACAGGTTGTACAATGGGAGGTCTAAGGCTTCCACTTTGGGAATGTTGTCTACAACATCCTATATGAGGGTGGTGATGTTGCGTCTAGTGTTATGAGTAGACCCTGGTCCACCGAGGGAGCCACAGATGAGGAGATCAGATCCCTTGATACCTCGAGCTATAGGAGGATAGGTGGGTCGGTATTGGACCAACATGATAGAGGGTTAGTTCACGTACAACCCTCATTTGATACCGGAGTTCCTATATGCAAGAATGGACTTCAAAGGTGACCCAAAGATGGGGTTGCCTCTAGGCAATGCTTGGGGACCTTCCAATATGTGTGCATTTGATTTTAATACGATTTGTACATTTTATATTTTTGCATGATACTTATAATGTACCGTGCACTGATATTTGATAGGTTTCTTTGCATATATGGGTCCTCGCAGGTGCCCCCAGGGTAGATTGGTGGGTGCAAATGATGATCATAGGTCGGCTAGTGGGGTAGGCGCCACAGTGGGGAAGTGTCACTAGAGAGAGGGTGGTGCGGAGGAGTTCCAGACGCAGAGGGCACTACTAGTGATAGGTTCTCTCTGAGAGAGGGGAGAGGTAGAAGATATGAGGTTTGAGGTAGAGAGGTTGTGAGATAGAGTAGAGGCAACCAAGAAGGGGGAATTGGATGCGAGACAATAAATTCTAGACTTGATGGGTGGCATTCTTGAGGTTGGGTGGGCGATGCTAGGAGAGGATAATGAATCTTGACAGAGCTTGGCACCCAATTCTCCATATGGTGGCAATTGCAACAACCACGACACAACCAATTTTGGGACTGGGGCCGACATATGTAGGAGGGCCTCCAGGGGGAGATGTAGAGGGTGATGTACCCAAACCTTAGATTTTTTCTGATGTACCAAGGGAATCATCCATTATGAGTATGCTCCCTTCTTTTTTGTAGATGACTCTATTTTTCTGGTGTTGGCCAACTGATGTACATAAGCCCTTATTTTTTGATTATATATATGATATTATACTTTTGGTAGTTACCATGATGTTTCTTCTATGTGTGATGCTTATATACATGTGATGTACATGCATTTTATTAATGTGATGGATTATTCTTATGCTTTATATGTCTCAATGATGTCTTATGTGTAACACTTGTTAGTCCATTATTTGATTAGTAATGTGGTCAACAACATGATTTTGACTTCTTGGTATATGTGAAATTGTGATATGGTCAAAACTTCGTGCTAATAGTTGTGCATGCAGTTACTTATAGAAAAGGCAAGGGTAATGAATATTAAAGGTTCTTTTCAACTGTGATATGATAAGCTGTGAATCAAGGAACACATGCAGGTCACTGATGCACAGTAGGCCTATGACAACATCATATTCGAATTTCTCATCAGCGGTTGACCTAATACAAATGTGATTATGATGGAGAATCGTTTGTTCAGGGGAGTATATGGCTTAGGCTACCATGGAGAGATTTTGTGACCATCGAGAAACATTGTCATCAAACCCATGGTGGTATGCAATCGGATAATCCATCTGTAACACATGATGAGAGTATGGTTTAGAGCACATCAAATGATGAGGTGATCATCATAAATAATAAATCATGGTACATATATTTACATTATAAGGAAAAACTCAATGTTATAGATGAATGTTTTTGAGGTAGAGTTCGTTGACGGGGTCTTTAAGGCAAGTCTCATCAAGGTATCTTAATATGTAGGCACTTTTGAGAAGGCAATGTTTACCAATATAGGGGCCTTTCCATAGAGTTTCAAAATTTCCCAGTCCTAATGCCACTTTGGAAACATCATAGTGAAGTACTAGATCCCCCTCAGTAAATGAGCTTCGGATGACATTACGGTCAAAGGAGGATTTCATCCTCTTTCTATGGGCTTTGTTGTGTTGGAGATATTCTTGCCTACTTTCATTGACATGTTCCAATTGTACTAGCCTTTGTTCTAATGGTGAAGTATCTAGGAGAAGCTCGATGGTCATGCGTAAGGTAGGGATCTCACACTTATGGGAGTATGATATTGACCCTATAAACTAGGTGAAAAGGTGTGAAGCCTCTGGATGCCTTGAAAAATGTGCAGTATACCCGTAGCGCTGAAAAAACCATGTGATGAAAATTAGTTTTTTGCAAGTTCACCATGCACTATAACATTGTTTTAAGGAAGTTGTTAACAACTTCTACTAGGCCATTGGACTAGGGGTAGTATGGAGAAGAAAACTTATGTGAAAAACCAAGGATTTGAGATAGTTATTGGAAAATCTGATTCTCAAAGTGCTTACCATGATTTGAGACAATCTCCTTGGGGACACCAAACTGTGTGATGACACAATTGAAGAAAAAATGTGTGACTGTATCAATAGTTTTATTATAAGTGGGCATGGATTTTGCCCACTTAGTGAAGTAATCGATTGCAACCACTATGTATTTATGCTTGTTCTGGGATTGTGGGTTGCAAATCATGAAGTCTATGCCCTAGTTAAAGAATGGGTCTATGACAATTACAAGATGAAAATGAGATGGTGGTGCTTTGGCTTTTTGGGAATAACATTGGCATCCCTCACATCACTTGATGGTAGAAATGGAATCATGAAAGAGAGTAGGCCAAAAATAACCATCTCAAAAAATATTTTGTGTAATGGCCATCCCCAAGAGGTGGCCACTGCAGGTTGCGTTATGGGAGTGATTTAGGATTTTCTTAGCCTCACCAATTGCAAGGAAACATCGTAATATGGTGTCAACTATGCGATGATATAACGTCTCTGATGAGGAGATAACGAGGGGATTGGTGGTGGATGCGCCTTTGATCGTCACATGAGAGATTTGGATTGAATTTATGAGTTTAAAGGAAAAGGAGGATATCATAGTACCAAGGGTTGTCTGTGGATATGTCAGACACATGTTTGTTGGGGAAATAATTGTTGATAGGAGACCCTTGTGAATTCGAAGGTAGGTATTGAATGAACTTTGTAAGAATAAGATCTTTCTTGATTTTGGGGGAAGCAAATTGTAGGTCAAATTCTTGCAAAATAACTACCCATCGAGAATACTTATGGTTTATTATTCGACAAGTGAACAACTATTTTATGGCGATAATACTTGTGATTATGGTGGTGGTCTGCAAGATGATGTAATGCCAAAGCTTTTGTACAAGGACTAAGGATGTTTTTCCTGCTGACTCATACTTTAGGGCAGGATTGGAGAGGTTCTTGCTTATGTAATATATGACATGTTCCTTATTAAAATTACACTCTTGGAACAAAACCCCAATGATGGCTACCTCTGATGATGAAAGGTAGAGGGTATAGTCCTTGGTATGGTTAGGGGGACTAATCAATGGCACCTGTGGTAATGTGTCCTTCAAGGCCTCAAAAGACTTTTGAGCTTATTCATCCCACTGGAAGGGGATATCTTGATGAAAAGGCACAAGAAGTCATGTGTGAAAGTTGTGTAATCAGGGGTAAAGTTCTTGGAGGTTGGGTTTCTTGAATGGCTTGGAACTTTAGAGGTTCGACCCTAATGCCTTGCTAGGAATCAGTGAATCCCAATAGTCTTCCAGAATTGAGACATAGGGCACATTTGAGGGGGTTCAAGTGAAAGTTGTATTGTCGACATCTTTGAAAAACCAGGCAGAGAGCTTCTAAATGGTCTGAGCGCTTTTTGGACCGGATTGTAAGGTCATCCAAATAGGCTAGAATTAGATGAGCCAGGTCGTGGAAGATATAGTTCATGACTCACTAGAAGGTGGCACCGACATCTTTAAGGCTAAAGGGCATGATGTGGTGGGAGAAAGTGCCCCAAGGAGTAGTAAAGGCAATTTTGTACTTACCCATGTGGCATATTTGAATTTTCTTATACCCTGAGAAGCCATTCATATAGGATAGGGCTTCATGCCCAACACAAGCATCGATTACTTGGTTTATGATGAGCGTAGGATAGTTTTCCTTGGGACATGCTTTGTTCAAATATTTTAAGTTAGTAAAAAATCGAATGATGCCCTATTTTTTCATGACAGATATATGGTTAGAAACCCACGATGTGTAGGAAATTGGGAAGATGAAACCAACTTTTTTAAGTTTGTTGATTTCCTGTCTAATTTCTTCCTCCTTGGAAGGGTGGACTTGAAACTTCTTTTGCCTAACTGGGTAGGCATGAGGCCATGTGTCAATGTGGTGCTCCAAAATTGTGGGAATAATTCTTTACATTTCAGAGTATGACCATGTGAAGATATCCCTATATTATTGAAATAGGTCTTTATAAGAGGAAACTTCTTTGGGAGAACAAGCTGCTCCCATCGAGATTTATTCGACTATACTAGGCTTGGTGAAAATATCTACCTTGATTATAGGTGAGATATTGGACATGTTTCATTCCTTGAATGTGTTTGGCGTAGGGATGGGGTTCTTGAACCAATCTACTTGTCTTGGTGGTAGAAATTCCTTTGCATCTAATGCACAAATTTTGTGGAATGGTGCTTCAGTGATCCAGGTGGCTCCAGGGACACACATAGGACAAAGAGGACTATGGAAGCTCAAAAATCAAAGTGATCAGAATGCTTTCGAACTAGGACGAAAGCATAGATCGTGTCGTCCTGATCGTAGCAGTGTGAAGGGTTCATCAATCTCGTATGAGGGAGAACGAGCCAGTCAAAATTTTGGTCAAAGTTGGATTGTGGGCCAGTTTTAAGTGTCCTATAAATTGATCGACCCGGGGGCATGAAAGCTAGCTCCCGAAAGCGGGCGAATTGGTTGGATTGCTAATTTGTCTAATATCCCTTATATTAGACAAATTCAAATAAATTTTTATTATTAATAAAATAAAAAAAATATAAATGAGGTGGCGGGCCACCACCCCCGCCACCCCCAAACTACATTAAAAAAAATTGTCAATTATTAAAAGGCTGACAGGCCATGACCCTTGCAGTCCCAACCACATCACAAACCAAAAGAACCAATGGGCCATGACCCTCACTGGTCCAAGCCACACCAACACAATATATATCTATATATGGGGTGGGTAGGCCACCTCCGCTAGACCGAACCCACACCCCAACCACCACCATGCGTTACTGCTGGAGCTAGTGGGATTTGAACCCACAACTGGTGGGAGGGCCGACCCCGCCCACGCGGCGGCTCCATGTGTCACACCTCCATGTACCAATGGCCCGACAGTAAATGCGCTAATCGTTCCCCATTTAATACATCAAAACGCCAACGTGCCACGAAGGTTAAGGGGCGGGTTGCCCAATGCGCATCCAACCCCGAAAACAAAAAAATGCATGCAATTTTTTAACTATGTTTTAATATGGAGGGGTCGAGGTTTGATCACCCAACCTCCTCCTTATATCTCAGGCCTTATACCAATTCGCCCAACCACCTCCTTGTAATATTTGCCCACAAACTTCACTATAAAACCTTCATTTCGTTAGTGCACCCATGCAGAGGAGAGCGTGTTTTTCTAGACATTATTTTTTCATTAATATGCAGGTAGAAACATGAGGCCAAAGAAAAATAAGGTGGAACCATGATTGGGTGAAATTCTCAGGAGGGTGAAATTTTTGCAGTGTCCAAATTGGATTCGACGTCGTGAGATCGATGGCATGAACAAATTCAGTAGCTTGACATCTTTTTCTTCAGATGGCCCCTGGATGTGAGGTATATGCAATGTGTTCATGTACTTCTTTTTGCTATGAGATGCATTGTGCTGCATAGTTCCCTGTTTGATGTTTTGATGTGGGATCTTGTTTTCTTACTTGTTTCATGATTCTTGTTGACTATGATGCAGAATCATCTGGGATGTACTTCTTGTCATGATTCGTCATGTTTTTTTTGAGATCCATTTGTCGTCATGTTGATGGGATACTAATGTTGTTTCCATGTATGTATGAATTGAGATCCATTTTGATGCCATGTTGGCGGGATACTCATTATTGTCATATGTGAAATTATGTCATATTGATAGGAGTCCTTTTGACTTAGAATTCCTGTAGTGGAACATCTCTGGGAGCCACTCCTATGTGAGGGAATTTTCCTTGTATGATAGCGACGTTACCTCTTATGTACATCCTCACTATTGGCAACACTTCATGCAGTGGTCTACACCATCTTGACACCGGGGCCCAGAGATGTAGTCCCTCCTAGGCGAACTCCGTTATCAACGTCTTGTGTTTTAGGTTGCTGGCGATTGACATGTTCCTTATTCTTTACAACATGCGTATCTGTTCCTTTATGCTATTTTAAATGAAATTCTAATCACATCACAAAAGCAAAGTATCTTGGTTAAATCTAGGAGTTGAGTCAACTCGGATCAAGTTTGGTATCAGAGCGGTCTTTGCGTGGATGTGACTTGCAAGCATGAACAATGGAATGTGCAGTGGGAGAGGATGAAAAAGCGATGTACAAGACCATCCTCAAAATTTCCCAAAGGGTGGAAATAATGTATGAAACTCTACAAAAAGAGACAAAGGAAAATGAGCGAGTGCAGCTTTAGTTGCGAGCCGCGGAAGAGGCCCTAGAAGAACTGAAGCACAACAACTAGAGTCTTCAATTAGAGAATGTTGAATTGAAGACGCTTCTACATGAAGAGAAAGAGGAGAAACACAATTTCCTACGACAATTGCAAGCAAAGGAATAGGCCTTGGAAAAGTTGCAGCGTGACCCATGTGAGGTAAAAAGTAATTCTCTAAATTCATGTATGTGTCCTGATGATGATTTCGCTATTTTTGAAAATCATACCACAGGAATTGGCTCCAAACTGTTGAATAAAATGGGTTATGAAAGAAAAGGCTTGGGCATTAATGGCCAAGGCATTGTCAACCCCATCAAAGTAGAAGAATTACCCCATTAGGCAGGACTTGGGTATGTTAGAAAGGAAGTTGGGGAATGCGCCGAGACAACTAGCGAACCACCAACAACAGATTATGAGAATCCCTCATCAGTTCTATTAGTGTCAGTCTTTGAAGCCTTCCTCCAGTGATCAAACATGCTCTTACAAAATGATTTTAAGGTGTCAAAGTCAAATATTGTCATTTTAGTGAGTCTTCAAGTAAAATTCGATCACTAGGTATTAGGTCTAGGATTTGTTTTCACTCCTTTCAAGGTTTTCCAAATGTCGGTCCATGTCACCATTCAGATGAGTGTACCATCATTCAAAGGGTTTTCATCATCATTTTAGGTTCCAATGGGTCATTTTACACCTTGTTCGTGCTTCAGTTGTGCCTATGAAAGATTCATTTCCCTCTCATAGGATTTTGAAGGTAATTTCTCTTGGATGGTCCAATCATCAATAAAACTTGTATCCTGATGTTAATACACCTTCCCCTATCCTTAATGTACCTTATTAAACACTTCCCACCACTGATATCCCTCAAATTCCTCATTTTCCTACAAACCCTAGTTTCTTGCTACAATTTGACAATTTTCTAGGCTAGGCCCGTGTTTTCCCCTTTTGAACCCCTTCCCCTCACTCAACATTGTAAATTCCACTTTCCCCTACTTCCTAACATCCCTCCCTACTACCCAAAACTTTCTCAAGAATTTAGAAGTCCCTTATCCCCTTCATTTCACTTCATTTCTACAAATCCCCTGTTCCACATTTCCGAATAGGTTTTCTTCAAACTATGTTTCTGAGCTAGGAAAAATGAATTTGGAAAAAGTGAGAGACATTTTTGTCCAAAATAGGCCAAGGAAGAAAAACCGTCTTCATTTTTTACACAAGTGTCATGTTTTTAGAGAAATTTCAAAAATATAGTTGCCTTAGGAGAGTTGCTGCACCTCTAGAGTGACCTTAGTAAAATCAAGATTTCTCCTAGCTTGGTTGGCCAAATGACTTTGTTGATGAGTCAAATGATAACTAGACACAAATATCTTTAAAATGAGCTATTGTGAGCTCAAGTTGGAGTTGAGGACGACCTTCAAAAGTTTACTGCAACAACACTTTGCATTTAGGTAGCCTCATTTTGCACATTTTGACCAGCCTTTGGAGATTTGACTTTTGACAGGGAAACTGACCTCCAAATTGGAAAATTCAAGATGTTATGGAAAATAGACTTGACAATATTTCCAGCAAGCTATCACACGCCCAATTTTGACACCGATAGAAAAGGCGCTGCACACCTGTGGCAGGTTTCCAGTGTAAAATTACATTGGCGCTGCGCATAGAAAAGGCGCTGCGTACTTGTGTGAGGGTGTTGCGCACTTGTCAAACTCTTCCAAATCACTCCAATTTTCCTAAAAACTCAAATTTCCTCCTCTTTACAGGTAAGTACATTGATCCTCCTTGTTGAAGAATTTTCTTGCATGAAATATTGTTGGTCTTTTACCCATAAAAACAAAACCCTAGTATCCACTGTTCACCATAATGGTTCAAGGTTCGCTCATTTATCTTCATTGCTGGTTCCTAAAACCTCATACACTACTTATTAAAACCCTACCTTCCATATATACCCCTGCACACATTTCCATTCCCATTCCCATTCCCATTCCCTCACATGACACTTTTCTAAAAAACCTACTTCCCGTTCCCATTCCCTCATATACACTTCCCTAAAACTCTACTTACATACATAACTCTATACCCTAACCCTATACCCTCAATTCTTAGAAACCTAGTCATCCCATTCATACCCTATTACCTCAAACCCTACATTACATCAAATCTCACTCATATCCCTGTCTCATCCCACTCATTCCCTTTCTTTTGAAAATCTCTTCATACTCATCATTCACCCACACTACATTTCTTTCCTTACTAGCATTTATAGTCAATCAAGCCAATGGATAGTGATTATGGAGATTTTATCCTTGTGGACCATGAGGTGGCACAAGAGGTGAGCGTCATGGACTTGGATGCTCAAATTCCAAGGAGTGTCAAAGATTTGATCATCAAGGAAAAAGATTTGTAATGCAAGGACAAAGAGGCTAAAGGCCAAGCTAAGACGAGTTTTGAGGAACAAGAAAGAGAAAGACAAACTCAAGATCTCAGCTAAAGCATCATTGGCCCAAAAAAGCACCTAACAAGGATCACTCATGGCAAATTTCAAGAAATTTGGAGCAATTTTTGTCATTTTTGAAAATTTTAATGTAAAAAACAGGCCTTTCCAATAGGTGCGCTCTGCGCTTTTGTTGGGGATAATTTCTTGCAAAAAAGTTTATATTTTTGGAATCAACATGGAAAAATATGAAAGATTAGAAATTCTTGAGAATTTTGGACAAGTTCCAGGTCCCCAAAGGGGCAAAAAGCACCCAAAAAGTCCCCTCTTTGCCACTTTTTTGCCACACAGGAAGCAGTCTTGGGAGAATCAATTTTTGGAGGGGCAAATGGACTCCAAATTCAGAAATTCAAGTTGTTCCAAAAATTAGACTCACCAAGATTTCCAACGAGCTATCCTACACCTGATTTGGACTTCGGGAAGCCTTCCAAAATTGGCCTAGAAAAAGCACTATGCATAGGATCAGTGGCGCTGCGCATAGGATGAATTTTGCTAGTTTTGCATAAAACTCAGAACTTCGCCCAGTTTGAATATCAATTGAAATTTTCTCTTATCCTTGGTAAATTTGTGATGGTAAATGATGTAATATGATGTAAATTTTATGAAAAATAACTTTAGGGGGTAGATACATCAGTTAGAGGAGGTTTGAGGTTGAATGAATCAATTTCCATAGTTTTAGAGGCAAGCTGTTCCACTACCTATTTTCTAGTTCCTAGTTTAGATGTTGTTGAAACAGATCCTTGACTCATGGATTCGACCCCTGATGGTTAGCATAGGTGGTTTTATGCCTATATTATATACTTTCTTATTCATTTGTAAGGGTTGGGCTCTTGTGGATGCATTGAGCACTATTGTAAATCACTTCTGCAGTTTGGCAAGGAAATGAACTAGGGTTTTTGCAACATTTTGTGGGATTCTTGTGGTAATGTGAATTAGCATTGTTTTCTTCTCTGTTATTTAGTTTTCTCTTATGTGTATATGTGCCATCATCTATCTTTTTCTACATAACTAGATGAATCAAGATTAATAGGTGGAATTCATTGATGTTCAATGCTCTGCCTTGGGGTTTCATTTAGTTTTAAATGTTTTCTGCTGTTTGAAGAGGACTCATGAAACTTGCATGCCCTCTCAAACTCCTCACTAGTCTTTAGAATCACCATCACATTCATTTCAAAGTGCTAAAACACTTGCCTACCTCGCCCCACAGAAACCTCTGCAAATCTGAGTTGATTTCCCGGACCCAAAGCTGCCTTCTTCATCTGATCCAGCAACCAACCATTAAAATCAATCAAATCCTCTAAGCAAACATACCTAGCCTAAAATTAGTATTCATTTTAGTCATCTCAAGCCTTAGTTGCCATATTCTTTTTGAGATTTACAAGGAGAGAGCCCTCTCTCGACCTGGTAGGGCTATCTACCAGGTTAAGCGTGGTTTCATGTTACCCTAGGATTGCCTCCCTTCAGCCTGAGGTCAATTTAGGGCCTAACAAGTTCTTTCCAACTTGAGAGAGGAGGTAAAAGATGTTGATTTCCTTTCAGTTTCATCTTCACATAGTATGATTTTTGTTGGATATTTTGAGATCCCAATTACAGGGACAAACATGAGGCTCCTTACCAGGACGAGGCACGAAGAGGAAGAAGAACTTGGTATTAATAACCAAGGCATAACTCAACCATTAGAGGTTTTGCAGAGACCTCAATTTTCATGCTTGGGATACACCACAGGAGAATGCTCGAAGGTGTCAAGTTCTTCGAGATGTCGTCAAAATCATCGAGGAAAGAGAATGATGGGAACACATCCCCATTGTCCCATGGCAATGGCCATTGCAGAGAGAGAGTTGAGGCAAGCTCTTATCACCATAATGACACTAGAGATGGCAAGGAAAGGTATAACTAGTTTCAATCTTCGAATTTTCATTTCGATTATAATCATGTTGTTAAAGATGAACGTAAAACATGGAATCGAAAAACATGTACCTTTTGTGGATTACATAACCATACATTTTCTATGTGTTGGAAAATAATAGCAGCACACAAAAGGAAGAGGCATGAAAGACCCTGTTAATAGAAGGTAAAGAAACATGTTAAGCAGATCTGGAGGAAGAAGATGTATTGCAATCATTGCAACAAAAGTGGCCATCAAAGAGGCACACGTTGGAGGCTCCATCTAGAGCAACACCTTAAATACAAAGTGTCGGTGCATGAACTAGGTGAAGCAGTTGTTTGACCATCGAATGTGCCACAAGGAGGTGACCCATTCACCTTGATAAGTGAAAAATGGTTTCTAGATATGTTAGCTTGTCATGGTCATGCTTTTGTGAATCATTTGTTGCATTTTAAAATGTAAAAGTGATGATGTGTTTTCCATCACTTGTTAAGCAACAATGATGTCTGGTCTTATTTTGTGTTGTATTTTACACTGTGAAAGTGATGTTGTATTTCCATCACTTGTCAAAGCAAAAATAATGTTTTGCCTTATCTTTGTAAATCAAGTGTTGCGGGATGATGTGTTTTCCATCACTTGTTAGAGCAACAATGATATGTTGGCCTTGTTTTCGTAGCCGGGGTATTGTTTCCATTTTGATGTAAACTTGACCACTGAGTATGTGTTATAAAATCATGGCAAGTATGGCATGATTGGGTAATTAGTTGGTCATGAAATTCAATCATGTAATTTGCAAAATAATTTACTACAAGTTGCAGAGGTGGTAGGTGTCGACCCATCGCTTAAGGCTTTGAAGAACAAAGGTGAAGGAGATGGAAGCGAGACCTCTTCAGGACGCTTATGATGCAGACAAGGTGCAAAGAAGATGTAGATTATTTTTCATGATTTTGGAGGACCAAAAGCTCCTTAGTGGGGAGGATTGATCTAGGTGGCTCCAGGGACACACACAGGACAAAGAGGACTTATGGAAGCTCAAAAATCAAAGTGATCGAAATGCTTTCGAACTAGGACCAAAGCGTAGATCTTGTCGTCTTGATCACAACAGTGTGAATGGTTCGTCAATCCAAGCTCGTATGAGGGAGAACGAGCCAGTCAAATTTTTGGGCAAAGTTGCACTGTGGGCCAAGTTTAAGTGTCCTACAAATTGACCGACCCCGGGGCATGAAACCTAGCTTCAGAAAGCGGATGAATTTGTTGGATCGTTAATTTGTCTAATATCCCCTATATTAGACAAATTCAAATAAATGTTTATTATTAATAAAATAGAAAAAATATATATATAAATAAGGTGACGAGTCACCACCCCCGCCACCCCCAAACTACATTAATTTTTTTGTCAATTATTAAAAGGCCGACAGGCCATGACCCCTGCCGACCCAACCACATCACAAACCAAAAGAACCGACGGGCCATGAACCCCGCTAGTCCAACCCACACAAACACAATATATATCTATATACGGGGTGGGCGGGCAACCTTCTATGGACCCAACCCATACCCCAACCACCACCATGCGTTAATGTTGGAGACAGTGGGAGTTGAAGACACGGTTGGTAGAAGGGCCAACCCCACCCACGCGATGACTCCATGTGTCACACCTCCATGTACCAACGAACCAACAGTAAATGCACCAAGGGTTCCCCATTCAATAAATCAAAACGCCAACGTGCTGCAGAGGTTAAGGGGTAGGCTGCCCAATGTGGACCTGACCCCCAAAACAAAAAAATATATGTGGGTTTTTAAAACTAACTATGTTTTAATATGGAGGGGTCGTGGTTTAATCACCTGACCTCCTCCTTATAACTTGGGCCTTATACCAATCCACCCAACCACGTCCTTGTAATATTCGCCCACAAAATTCACTATAAAACCTTCATTTCGTTAGTGCGCCCAGGCAGAGGAGAGTGTGTTTTTCTAGACATTATTTTTTTATTAATATGCAGGTGGAACCATGAGCCTATAGAAAAGGTAGGTGGAACCATGATTGGGCGAAATTCTTGGGAGGGTGACATTTTTGTAGTGTCCAAATTGGACAAATTTTATGTCAATATTACACCTCTCAGCAACATGAACCTGATGGCGTAGTAAGTTTCCTGATCTGAGCAACAGATTTTTAGAGGACCTAGAGGAGGGAATATTTGAGGAATCTAGTGGGAATCTAAAAGATTCCTTGAGCCCCAGATTTTCATTTTCTCAGAATTCAAAAATTTGACAGTCGATTTTGCACTATTCGATGCCACAAATCTGATGGTGCATTTAGATTTTCCATTTTCTCATTTCATTTTTTGGCCACTTTTCAAAGTGGAGTGCAAGTGTCAGCATTCATGTGTGAGCAGTCATTTCCATGCGATTCGACGCTGTGAGATCGATGGTATGAACAACTTCAGCAGCTTGACATCCTTTTCTTCAGATGGCCCCTGGATGTGAGGTATATGCAGTGTGTTCATGTACTTCTTTTTGCTATGAGATGCATTGTGTTGCATAGATCCTTGTTTGATGTTTTGATGTGGGATCTTGTTTTCTTACTTGTTTCATGATACCTGCTTGCTATGACACGAAATCATCTGTGGGATGTACTTGTTGTCATGATTTGTCATGTTTTTGTTGAGATCCCTTTGTCGTTATGTTGATGGGATACTCATGGTATCGCCATGTATGTCTGAATTGAGATCCCTTTTGATGCCATGTTGGCGGGATGCTCATTATTGTCATATGTGAAATTATGTCATACTAATAGGAGTCCTTTTTACTGAGAGTTCCTGTAGTGAAACATCTCTAGGAACCACTTTTGCGTGAGGGCATTTTCCTTGTATGATAGTGATGTTACCTCTTATGTACATCCTCACTATTGACATCACTTAATGCAGCGGCCTACACCATCTTGACACCGGGGCTCGGAGACGTAGTCCCTCCTGGAAGAACTCCATTATCAATGTCTTGTGTTTTATGTTGCTAATGATCATCACGTTCCTTCTTCTTTACAACATGCATATCTATTCCTTTATGCTATTTTAAATGCAATTCTAATCACATCACGAAAGCAAAAGATCTTGGTTAAATCCAGGAGTTGAGTCAACTCAGATCATTCAGTAGGTGAAAAAGCATTTTTTGGTAAATAGAAAGAGCGATGATGCATGACATCCCAAGGAAATTCTAGTTCTATTATGGCCTTTAAAATATCCTTGTATGAATGAAAAAGGTTCTAAAATGTTGATAGAGGTTGCGAGAGGTCATGTAGCTAGGATTGGTACCCTATGGTGTTGGTTGAAAAACATAGAAATGATTCAGTGGTTGTTTCCATAGAACCCAACGATGTTGACAATGTACACACTGAATGGGTTTCTATAGTGGCATGGTGGTGCAACCGTTGTAGTGGGAAAAGTGATTTCAACACCAAATAAAAATGAGAAAATGACATGAATTAGGGTTCCTATAGATTATGATATAAATTGTATGTGGTGTTGAGTGTCATCAACGCTAGGTGGTGGGAGAATCTCCTGGATGGTAGTCTGATGGTGAGCTAGAGAACATTCCCGAGAAGGTGCCGATGTCGAAGGGGCCATGGGGTCTTCCTCTCTAGGAGGAATATCTTCTTGGATCATGTGAAGGGGGTGTTAAGTTATGCTAAGCTATCCAAATATTTGCAACATTGGACATGTCGCCAAACTGTGAAAGGTATTGGCACAAATGTCATAAGGATGTATTGCATTTAATGTAGGTCATGTGGTGATATAATAGATGGTCTAAAAATGTCTCTCATAGTTCATGATGATGAATGGTGAATGATGTCATGAGGCGGGGCACTTGTTGAAAGTGCATGAAACCTATTGATCTAAGCTTCATTGGTGGGAAGAGGAACTAAGGGCTTGACTTTAGTTTGTCGCAACACTTCCCATGCCTCTTGAAATTGGGGGAGGTATGGGAAATTCCGCATATGGTGGACTTGTGATCAAATGCGACAATGTTTTCACTTATGCCTAGACTTGTTTGAATAGACAAGTCATGGAAGATGGACTAATGGGAGGTGAATACCCCTTATTTATTTCAAATTGGGGCATTGGTTAATCATGTACCCTTGTCTATTGCATAGGGCACAAGTGTGGGTAGGTTTTAGCGAGGTTGATTTTAGCAGCTTTTCCATCCTAGCGAAGACTAATACCAGGTGGGATGTTGACTGATAATGAGCTAAAGGATGAACCGAGCATAAAGCTTTCCTGAAAGACACAATATATGGTCTGAGACACATCATCTGTAGCTTGAGTAATAGGAAGTGGTGATGTCACAATATTGGTCTGATGGAGGGCCATCAATGCATCCCAATAGCAAGGGAGACTAGGGAAATGATGTATGTAGTGGCCATGCTGTGTGAAAATGGTGCATGTGCGGTTCATGTGTAATCCCTTGCTATGTGATGGGGTATCCTTATCTCCCAATGGTGGAGGTAGGGCCACTAGTGTCTTTGGGGTGTGAAGGAGAGCTTTCAGTTATTCCAATGTTGAACATTGGTTTGTAGGGCATTTGTTATGTATAAATTGCTTGCAGATTCAAACTACTAATTGTAATTTACTAAAATAATAGACTTGGATCTACTCTACTCATCAGCAAAAACAATTAAACAATCGCGAAATCACGAAGAATACAAGAGACAGAATTCAATCAACACATTACATAATGATTTAATGGGGAAATCCACAGCAAAAAACTCCTACTATTTGTATCTTGCATTAGCCAGAAAATATGAGAAGATTACAATGCTTTGCTCAAGTGCAAGCAACCTGTGCACTATCTCTATCTATCTCACAACGTCCTAGACAATCCTAGGACAATAATTAATTAATTTTCTGCTTGCTCAAGTCCGTATTTCCTTGCGTTGTTTCCTTGGGAATCAACCCCCTATTAATTAGGGAAATTCATCATTATGAATTTTACAATCCTCATAGGCCTTCCTCTGACTGCATGCACAACCTGTACCATTCAGATGATTATACAACTGATATGACACTTCCCTTGAACTCCAATCTCAACCAGGTAACTCTCAGATCTGATATGCATGAGTTATTTATGAGTGAATAACCAATTAACTGGTTGAACACACGAAGCAACACCCCAATGTCTAATCTCCTACTAGTTCCTCCATCAGTCAGAACTAATTTAATTGACTTTAACTCAGTTAAACTGAATTAATAAATTAAAACTCAAAATAAACTCAACTAGGGCTCCTATAATGTAGGAGACACTCTACATGACTCTAGTTAGACTCTCAACTTGAATTAATTGAGCCAACTACGTCAAATTAACTTAGTTAACTCATACAAGTTGTCTTTTGATGTGGAATTACAATTTTATTCCTAATTTAATTCAAGGACAAAATTAAATTAGGATTTTCTTGTTGCATTTTCAACACTCCCTCTCAACAAGAAAGGGATTATTAGATACCCAAATCCTACCTCTACGGAACTCAAATTTTCCTCTTGACAGTGCCTTAATCAAGATGTCTGCATCATGTACCTCTGTAGGAATGTACTCCAACAACATGATTCTCCTCTGGACACAATCTTGTAGATGGTGATACCAGATGTCGATATGCTTGGACCAATAATGAAAAATTAGATTCTCATAGAGTTTGATACAAATATGATTGTCACAGTAAACCACTGTAGGATCCATCTACTGACTAAATAACCTAAAAATGATTTTCCTCATCTAGATAGGCTCATAAGCTGCTTGACTACCAGCCATGTACTCTGCTTCTCTCAAATTGAGTGCAACTGATCTCTGCTTCCTAGTGTACCAATAAACTACTACTGACCCAATTCTGAAGATTCCCCTTGATGTGTTCTTCCTGTCAAATAGAATCCATGCCAAATTTGCATCTGTGAAGCCTTGAACCTTCACTCCCTCTGTCTATCTGTACCAAATACCAAACTGAGTGGTGCCTCTGAGGTACTTCAACACATGTTTAGATACCTTCCAATAGAGTTTGGTTGGCTTAAACATTGCTTGAATAAGCTATTTAACTGCAAAACATATGTTCGGTTGTGTGTTCACCAAATACATAAGTGAACTCACAAGCTTCCTGTAAATAGTAGCCTCCACTACTTCACCTGAAGTAGCATATTCATTCCTCCAATTTCCTGCTAGAGGAGTCTCCATGGGTTTGTTTCTCTCCATGTGGAACTTCTTCAGTATCTCGTTGGTATACTTGCCGTGAGAGACAAATAGTCCCTCATATCCTTGCCATACTTCCATACCAAGAAAATAATGCATGAGCCCTAGGTCCTTCATCACAAATTCTCCTAAAAGATCCCCTTTGCAAGATTTGACCAACTTCTCATCACCTATTAGAATTAAATCATCGACATATAATACTATAATCAATAATTTACCTTCAACCACAATAGGTAAAGGTTTACATTTGACTCACTTTTGGTGAAGCCCAACATGGTGAAATAATTGTCGATCCTGGTGTACCAAGCACATGGTGCTTGTTTCAATCTAGACAACGCTCGCTTGAGTCTGCACACATGCGACTCTCTATTGAAGGTCTCAAATCCTTCTGATTGCTCAATGTGCACCTCTTCCTCAGTCACTCCATTGAATAATGTTGCCTTCACATCCATCTGATATATCTTCCATCCCATCTGCGCTTAAATTGCTAGAAAAGATCCGATTGAAGAGTACCTTGCTACTGGACCAAAGGTCTCCTCGTAATCAATTACCTCCACCTGAGAGAACCCTTTGGCCACAAATTGGGCCTTATGTTTCTCCACACTCTCATCTGCTGTTTGCTTTACCTTGTAAATCCATTTGGAACTCACCACTGACTTGTTTGTTGGTCTTGGGACCACTTCCCAAATAGTGTTTTTGATAATGAAGTCATACTCCTCTACCATGGCATCAACCCATATTGGTTGCTACATTGATTCCTCGAATGAGGATGACTCAATTTCCACACTCTCGCTCATTAGAGCCATGTAGCCAATGTACTGATCTGGTGACCTCCTTTGCCTGCACTATGATGTGGGTGCTCCCACAACATAGTTACTGATCAAACGAGAAAAAATAACCTCAAAACGGGTACTCGAGCCCAAAAAACTAAAAAAAACATGAAAAACAACCAAAAAATAAAAAGTGCTAATTTTGCATCACCATTTTTTAAGAGTAAATTTTCAATATTTTTTAAAAATAATGGTAAAAAACAATAAAAGCCATTTTGTTTGGTGCAAAAAACACCTTGAAATCAAAATGTGTTGATGTCAGAATAACGTATTTTTTTCAGGGTACATTTTCAACATTTTTTAATAATGACGTTAAAAATAAAATATCATGACTCTAAAAAACTTTAAATTTCTAACGATTTTCAAGCATGAAATTAAATATAAAATATCACATCTTTGAAAAACCTTAAAATTCCAATGATTTTTAAGCATGACATTAAATTTAAATATCACTTCTTTGAAAAACCTTAAAATTCCAACAGTTTTCAAGCATGGTGCTAAGAAAAAATACTTATAACTGTTTTCAACCATAGCATTAAAGATAAAATATCACGACTTAGAAAAACATTAAAATCTTGTCAATTTTTCAACCATGGAATTAAAACTAGAGATTATAACTACAAAACAATCTTAAGTTTTCAAAATATTTCAAACATGACATTATGGAAAAATTTAATGACTAAAAAAACTTTAAAAATGAACACTTGAATGAAAGAGTTATTATACCAAGAGTAATTTTTTTAAATGTTAGATGTATAACGATTTTAAAATCTTAGGCTAAGACAACTTGATATATTGGAAAACAAAAATAAAAACCAACTGTCAAATTGACGCGCAGTGTAGGTGAACTCAACCCATTGTAATGAAAACTTAAAGACCAACCATGAAATTAACACATTGTGGGGTAGACTCGATTCATTATAACGAAAAATTTAAAATCAACTATCAAATTGCACATAATGGGATGGGGTTGCTAGACAAACATCGATACAGACCCTATAAAAAACTATATATATATATATGAAAGAAAACAAAAATTCAAATATTGAAAAAAGAATAATTAAAAAATAATAACAAGTAATAAAACATAAAAAAAACGTGACAAAAAGAATCAAATATAAAAATATATAATAATGACATAAAACAAAAACTATAAAATGTAAAAAAAATTAACCATACCACTTAAAATTAAAAACAAAAAAACAAG